>MVGT01004145.1:643234-663632 GCA_002174775.1 Macleaya cordata | reverse complement strand
TTTTTTTTTCAAACTCATGTTGTTTTAGTATTTCATGCTTAGTAGTTCAATAGTTCTCACTTGTAACACATTCTAAATGTAAACCAATAAATTTGACATAAATCATGTGGACTAGATGCGAATTAGATAATTGTCATTAAATGTAGTAAATTACTTCATGTACTTTAGACTGTGTATCCAGGATTTACTGAATCTTATTATTACCAGGAACTGATTGGAAAAATGTCATAAGTAGATGAAATGTTGATGTCTAAGTGTTATAACACTAACATCGGTACTTTACATTTACTAGTGGCATTATAGGAAATGTTGGGGATCAGAATCGAATCGTTCTGTTTGACAGATAACGAAAAGTTATATGAACACTATGAGGTGTAGGAACATCAATTAGTGTAGTTCCTTAGAGCCTAACTAGATTTGTTTTCCGAGTAGATTCCTCTACACACTTTTTATGAAAAAGTGGAAAACATTCAAGTTGCATTTCGGTGATCATAAAACTAGATAATCATCTTTGTGTATGTTTTTATGACATGAAACCAAAGAAGAAGTACCCAGTAATTTCTAAGGTTGACCCTATCGAGATGGTAAGTATAGGAAAAGTAACAGATGCCAAATAGAAAGTGTTTCTAAATACGGCAAAATAAGATACGCGACAATTAGGAGTCTCAAGGATTATCATCGTGTACGGAATAAAATATGAAAACATGATTGACTGTATTATATCTTTACAAGAATAGGTATACAGTCCATCTATTCTCATTAAGTTTTAAGTTATCGCTAAAATCTATAAACTTAATCACTTTAATCTGAATACGATTCAGAGTTTAGTGATTAAGAGTTCCTTTGAAAGGAAGGTAGAAGGTTTTAGTGATTGACTAGTCTAGGTACTCGTTGGTTTATGTGGAACCATAAAAAATTAAGAGGTAAGTTTCTTCATTCGATACGATCGTAAATAGCAAACACCCTTTTGACTTATATGGTACATACTAAGTTGAGAACCAATTTATTACACTTGGATTCTTCCAGTAGAATGGTGTAATAAGTGAAGATACAGAATCTGCACTGGATACGATGAAATCTATGGTGGATTATAATTCATTACTTTCTTCTAACATATACCTTGGGTAACAGTTAGTAGCCTTCCGTTTTTAACTTATGAATCATCAGGTTCTTCGACAAGCAAATTGTAATTTGGGCCCAAGCCCATATGAACAATTTATCCTGTCTTAGAATGGATGACAAATCAGAGTCAAGAGCAGAAGCGTATCTGTTTATAGGTATGCAAAAGGAGTTTGTGTTTACAGAGAAAAGTTACATTCCTAAGAATACTGCATAAGTTGACACCAGGATATAAAGCTGAGACACAAGAATTACGTTATTCAATTTTAGAATACATAGGGACTTTATCGTAGTGGGAGGGTTTCACAAGAACCCAATTGATCTTATTCTTGGAGGATGAGAACTCAGTCCCTGTAACTATGAAAATGTTAATTTATTTCGAGACAATGGTTAACTATTGTGATAAGAGAAGAATCTTTAGATTCTAATCGAGTCTGGGATCTTGTAAAACTTTCATCTAATATTAAAACTATTGGATAAAGAGTTTACAACGAAGAAAAAATTCTGATTGACCGTTAAAGAGACTTGTTGTGACCACATCATTGGCAGTCTTGATTAATTTAACAGAATATGCTTAGATCACAAATAATGTTGATATTATCCTCCCAAGAGGCATATTAACATTGAAATTTGCAATCAAGCCAGATAAAGTTCATTATAGTAGATCATAAGTACTTTGTACATTTATTACAGAAGTAGATGTCTCGAAGTTGATGCATCCGATTTAGTTAGAAAATCAAGTTCGTTGATTTTGATTAAATATGGATGGGCTATGTATAAGATGTGGATAGTAAGTAATAGTGTTTCTAGAGCTATATAGTAATGACATAATAATCATTTATAATGACACATGAAATGTTATTAAGGTTTGGTTGTCTAATGGGCGTTAATGTAAAAGGACTTTTTGAGAAATTCTTTCATTCTAGTGATCAAGCCTTGCTAGATCAGCTAACTAGAGTATTAGTTTATCTCAAAACTGTAAGGGGTTAACAATATATCGATTTTGTTTCGAATACACGGTTCCATAGAAAATGTTTCTCTAGAGTTACTCCTTTGGAATCTTTGTCTTATAGGCATTGATAAAGGGAGTAAGTTGAAATACAGTTCCCTATGCTTCTATAATAGGAAGCCTCTCACATAAATTGCAAGGGACAAAAATTAGATATTTGTCTTACAGGTGGGCTTAGTCAACTAACATTTGTCGAGTTTTGGTACTGAAATTTAGAGAGCTGTAAAGCATGACTTAGATAATCTCAGTTGGACTCGGAGTTACAAAATAGTTTACATGTTAGTGTTATAATTGATTGCATTAATTCTGACCTTATGTTAGATTCAGATTCTAAAAATTTTATTTCTGGATATCTTGGTGGATATCATTTAGTCGGAGAGTGTCTACCGCTGATGCTAAAGACTTTGTTTAGGCGAGATGGTTAGCCAAGGTTGTATTTGTAAGAAACTTAGTAGAACCTCTACACTAAAGCTCTGCTTGATAGTTTTGATTCTCATGCTGATGAGAATACTTACAGATGTAAGTTTCATGCTGATGAAACAAGTGTCACATAGAAATCTTATTCTAATAAGATAAGAAGCTAGTATGACATTAAATTCTTTTAGTGCAAGCGTGAGATTGTTGGGGTTTATGCTCTAAAAAAATTTAAATTGACAACATTGATAAATTATATTTATTAATAAGCATGATATTATATTATTACTTTATTCATATAATGGATTAAGTGTTGTTCACAAGATGATGTTGTAAGTAAATTATTTGTATGAAGTGTTCATACATGGAGAGATGTAATTTACTGGTTCCTCATATTCTTGTATAGTTTATAGATAGTGATGAATCTGAACAATTCATCTGATAAGACTATAACACACTAGACTTCTATATTATAGAGTGATATATCTCTATCACCGGAATGGCGACTCTAAGTCAGTATGGTTGTGTACTTGGAATACACTGAACAGGTCACACAGAATACTTTTTATATTATTTTCCGCATATAAAAAAGATTCTATAAAACTTACTGATTGCAAATGTCCTAAATCCTGAGAGCAGAATATACCGTACAAGTTAGTTTCTACTCACTTTGTTCTACCAAACAGTGAGGTCAGACAACGCAAATGTGATCCAATATTCTGGGTAGCTTGGGTGGTCGAAATCACTTAGTAGAATTACTTTGTGTCAATAAGGAATCCACACCTAAATGATATTTCCTTGAGAACCTAATCAAGAGTATTCTAGACTGCGCAGTAATCCTATAAAATGCTTATTGGATTATTAGAATAATTATAATGGTATGATATGGTAGGGAAGGACTACGATGTAATTACTCAAAATGTGCTGACATTAATAGTTAATGTTACATTGGTGTATATTACGAATATCAGTTAAGTGGAGGGACTATTTTTTGGTATAACGAGTGAAGGGCTTCTGAATAATATTCATTTACTTGAGAGTATTCAGTTGCAGTTATTTAGTGGAATTAACTGCAATTAGATTTGTTATTTGAGAATTATATGAAATATATGAACCTCAAAGTAATAAATCAAAAGCTTAAGTAAGTGGGGCCCATATTGACCTAACTTGTAGCTAAAGATATGGGAAGAGAGTCTTTCTCTATAAATAGAGATAGGGTTCACAAGATAGACTACCCTAACTTGTGTATCTAAAACTCTTTCCCAATTTAGAACTCAAGTTACGACCTTTATGGTTTTAGAAATCCAAAATTTATAGTATATTCCTGTCAGAATTTAAAATCGAGTTTTGAGGCACTTCAGAGCAGAATTAGAGATTCTCTATTTCACACAAAGTTGTAGAAAACTCGATTTCCTACAAAAATTATATATCATATAGTGAATCGGATCAACCATTATAGAGTTATAGCCGAAATACAGTTGTTATATCTTTTCGGATTTTCGACGACTGATCCAAAACGTGGGAGGAAGATCTGGAATTACATTCAAGCGTTTAAACGGTATGTGTCTGATCTTCAATTTATGCTGAAATTGATTCAAAATCAGATGAATTACACAACTGTAGGAATAAATTGATGTGGTTTATTTCATCAACTTCTGCCTGACTCCACATCACTAGAAAGTCCATGTCACTCACAATATTGCTTCTCTATAACTATTACATAACCAAACAAGTTCATAGTCCAGCTCTTCAACAAGATTCAATTGTTGTTTGAGCTCTTTTATCTTACTAGGCGGACTAAATAGATCGCCATCAAGGTTAGGGATCTCTAATATACTATCAAACACAAACTCATCAATGGATAACCCTGCACTAGGAATTTTGGATGGTACCCAGAATCCATTCTTACATTCCTCATTGGATATGACACAAAATTACTGCAAAAAAAATAAGAGATCAAACCCAATTCTTAAAATTATACCCTAAAAATTAACACTATGAAAAATCAACACAAAAAAGCCCCAAGTACAAACTGAAAAATCAACTTAAGTACAAATTATTCACAAATTCTCCATAAATTTACCACTAATTTCAGCATAAATTAACACTAGATAAAATCAACACAAAAAGCCCTAAGTACAAACTGTAAAATTGACCTAAATACAAATTATCAACAGATTCACTACTAATTTCAGCATAAATTAACACTATGAAAAATCAACACAAAAGCCCTAACTACAAACTGAAAAAACAACCTAAGCACACATTCTTCAAAAATTATCCATTAATTTTAGTTTAAATTAACACTATAAAAAATGAACACAAAAGCCTTAAATTTCAGCACAAAATTCTCTACAAATTTTTCAGTAAAAAATAGGCACTAAAGTTGAGAGTTCTAAACAAATCAAGTAAAACCCCTAAATTAATCAACAAAAACTCAAAGATCGAAAATCTTTATACTCAACCCTTTGAAAAATCCTAAAATCAACCTAAATCAAACAAATAAATGAGGGCATGAGGCTTACCTGTTTCGACGAATCATTTTGGTAGCTGAATCTTCGATTGAGGAAGGAATGAACCTAAGAGGACCTTTGCATGAGGCCTTTAATGGCGGAAACCCTCAGCTCTCCTCCATGAAACTTGTCTCTCTAACACTATACAACTAACCTAGCATTTTGGTGGTTAAGTCTTCGATTTAGGAAGAAATGAACCTAAGAGGACCTTTGCATCAGACCTTTAATGGCGGAAACCCTCGGCCCTCCTCCATCAAACTCTTATCTCCTCTCTCAAATAGTATACAACTAACCGAGAATGAAATCCTGCCATATTAAAGACCTCACACGTGCTTTGCTAGCGTGTGGTGTACATGTGATCTATAATCGTTGGATCTTCTTAGAATTAATACATCTTGAGATGTGTCTTATAACTGACGTTAACTCAAGGTGAGGAGAGGTTGAGTTAGATTAAGGGCATTTAGGTATTTTTACATGGTCATGTGACCATCACGTAGGCTCCAAGATGGAGAGTTAATGATTCCGTCCATTCCAGGGTCATTTCAGAAATATCCGAAATGTCATTGTTATTTCTTACTTTCCATATAATGACATGGTTATTTGCTTAAAATGCCCTTTCGTTTATTTTCTAATTTTTTGTTTTTAATAAAAACCTACATAAAAGTTCATTATAGAAATAAATTTTATATGTAGGTATTCACAATTGGTGAAGAACTTAATTGTTCATAAAGAAGTTGGGATAGTAACACTTTAACTTTATCACTAAGGGTACTTTGGTCTTTAACTACAATGTTTGTCAAACTTGATATGCCCTGTGGAGTTGTTAGTTTTTGTTATCTTTTTTTGATCAGATTAGTTTTGTAGTCTCTAAAGCATGGTTCGCCGACTCAGCCGAGTCAGGTGCGACTCGATCGACTCGGATCGGACTCGATCGACACTTACCCAACTGTCCAATACTAAGCTCAGACCGTTCACGACTTAGTGCGACTCGACCAAGTCAGTATCGACTCGGCCGTAGCTCTGTCAGCTCGATTGACTCGGTAGCCTGACTAGGCAGAGTCATACTAATTAAATTTTTTAAGAATTTGTTTTTTCAAAATTCAAATGTTTTACTATTTTTTCATTTCATAACAACAACAACAGTACTATTATTCTCTTATCATTTCTATTTTCCTTCATCTTCTTCACTTTCTTTCATCTATTTTTTCTAACTCTAAAACTTTCACATGGTTATACACATCCAGAATTGATTTATTATCCATTTGGACAATCATCAAGTTCTAATATGTACCCGCAACAAGATTCAAGTTATGACATGGGAGAACAAAGCCAAACATCTACAAGTGACATAGTTGGAGAATCTAGCATCTATTATTATCCCCAGAACTTCTATAGATATTATGAATAATGAGATTTATTGTAGAACATTTACATTATTAATACTATGTCATATTTACATCTAAACTTATGCACTAATGCTAAATTTAACTTATCTATTCAAATTAATTGGCACAACCCTATAACAATAGTGGTTGACTCGATCTGACTCGGTGCGACTGGACCAGTTCTTTGGCTTTTTTTTCTTTTTTTTTTCGCCTCAACCCTGACTCGGGTCGACTCTATTCTGACGGACTTGGACTCGATCACCACCTAGTCGGCCACCGAGTCCGAGTCAGCAAACCATGCTGTAAAGCTTGTCATGTTGTTTTATTTTTTTTTCTCTACTTTTAATAAGTAATATGTCCACATGGATGACGCCGAAGGTGGAAAGTAGTTTAAGCTTCCAACGCTTTTTTGCTTTTGAGTTTCTTGTTTTGATAGTGAGTACAGTAAAGATTACATAGGGGTTTTTATGATTTTTTTTATCTCAATTCGGGTTTTGGTGGGGAAGGTCTAGATTGAACCCCAAGGCGTGGTGATGGTGGTAGTAGTAGTAAACAAATATTTGATAGTTGGTATCAAAATAGAAAGAGAAAGCTAAAGGGTAAAATTGGTAAAAAAAAAAAATAAGAAGGTCAATTGACTTGGTACAAAGAACATTTTCAAATTTGATTTGTAGCCCAAAATTATCCTTCCCACTAATTCTTCCAAAAATAAATCAATTCAAAAACTTCTAACTCAATAAAAAATTTGACTCTTTATCCAATTAATTTTTTATAGGGTTAGAAATTTTAGAATGGACTGACTTTTTGTGAGAATGATCTGCATAATAAAAAGAACAACCTTATAAATTTTTAGTGTAACTATATGGGCCCCATTCTGAAAATCAGTCCCGTGTTACCAATCTTAATACCGAAACAGGGTTCATTTGTGTAATACAATCATATACATTATAGTATATGTTGTTTAAATTAACTTTAAATCAAAAACAAATATATCTATCAATTTCTAATTTTTTTAGAAAGTGTATAGTTACCTTTTTGGCATGTACTTTTGTCTTACTTGCCATGCAAGTTTTCTTCTTTTTTGCTTATTAAAAGAAGAGAGCTGCTGTCTGGCCCGACCAGGGGCGGAACTACGACCAGGCTGAGGGGGGCTTCAGCCCGGGGTGAAATTTGAGAAAATTTTTTTTGTAGTGTGGTCTTCAACACTAGGTGGACCACATATGGGGTTAGCCTAGGTTATAGCCCAGGGTAAATTTTAATGTAAAGCGTATATTTTTTTTGTGTGCATGCTACTCTGCTCTCTTAAGTCCTAATCATGACCTTGTATTGCAATTATTCACACTAAAAATTCTCCCTATTTATCTTATCATTTGATTAAATATAAAACTCACAAATAGCTTTCTTAATTATATGAATTAGTTTAAGCGTTAAAAACAAAAAAGTATGACTGTGTCGAGACTTGAAAATAGTCCCATGTGGGAACATAAAAGCCTTGTAATCTAATATATAACGATCCTAAGCAACTTTACTCATTGTCAATTGGTTTTGAGTTAGATGTCCATAAACTTAATAGGTATATCATTAATATTTATTTGCATGTATATAAGTTATTAAAGTATTTTATTAGACTGATGCTTTGAGTTTGGGAACTCAGTTAGAGATCCATGGATGATAATTTGGCCTATGGGGGCCACATGTAGATGATCCGCAAGGACTGATTTTGGCGAGGATTTTTCCATCACCATGTATATGATCCTCACAAAAATTTTAGAGCTTAAAATCTCATCAAATAGTTGATTAAATTTTAACGATGATAGCGAACTATTTTACCGTTGATTTCCAACAAAGCTTTGGTAGGGGTAGTTAGAAGTTTTAGAACATGTTGATTTTTTATAAGAATGATCTATATGGCGAAGAGAGATTAATCCTCACAAAAAATTAATGTTTGAATCATCTTCATGTCGGCCCAACATGCCAGATTGTCTTCCCTCGGTCCCTGAAGAATCCCTAACTCGGGTCCCCTTGCATTACTCATTTTATTGTGGCGGGTTTCGACAAAAAATTTCATCGTTTGTAGTTTTTAGGTAGATTTTAATTCATTAGATGATTGAAATCAGTGGTTAATATATATTTTGTAAAATTCGAGAATTTGAATACAAATTTTTCAAAATTACGTTTACATATTAAATGGGCGATTGTTAGTAATGCTTCAATATTAGCCCCCTGTAACATAAATTCCTGGTTCCGCCCCTGGGCCCGACCAAATGACAAAACAAATGCCAGATTCTTATGTGGCATAGTGGGTCCCACTGCCACATAAGTTGGAAACCCCTTCATAACACTTTTAGGAGGGAAAAAGTGGTGGGTCCCACCCTGCCACATAAGGATCTGACATTTGTTTTGTCATTTGGTCGGACAAAAAAGCTTTATTGTTAAAAGAAATCCATAAGTAGGGCAGTCCTAAGACCTCGTCCCATGTGTATCTGGCAGCATCTGCAAATTTGCTAAATTTTTGCATCATTGTGGATGTTCTAAACAGGCCAACAATGATCAAGTGATCATCAATATCAAAGGGTGATGAGGGGATTTGATTTGGATGGAGGGGTGGCATGGATGGTGGGGTGGATCAAATTCTCGAAAATGGACGGGGAATGGATTTAATTTATTAAAGGGGTGGTTCTCATTTTTTTATTTTTTTATTTTTTTATTTTTATACCGGATCAAAATTAAATAACACACCACACTCCTACCACTATCACCATCACCATTATCGCCGGCCACCACTTCAGAAAAAATAATTCTCCGGCGTCTTCCTCCCTCCACGACCTCCATCATCATCAATAACTCCACCACCCTACCACCATCACCGTCGACTTCCCACAATCACCACAACCCCACTCCACGGCATCCACCACTGCCGAGAGAAATAGATCAGAGAAAGAGAGGGAACGATCAAAAGGAGAGATTTTAAAAAAAATTTGGATCCCCCCTTCTTCTCTCATTGCCGGCCATATAAACATGCCTTTTTTTTTCCAATAAATTTTCGATCATTAACGGTCAAATTTGTCCCATATTTTTGACAAATGATTTCAATCAATTGTGGTTGAAAGTTTTAGTCCAATTTGACATTGGCAGTTGAATTATTCAAATTTTTTTTACCTTATTATTATTATTATTATTTCTGAATTCGTCCCAATTTTTTTGATCTGTGAGTGAGAAGCGAAGATAAATCTAGAGAGAGGGTGAGATCTAAAGAGGAGGGTGGATGCAGTGAAAGGGGAGGAGGGGAATCAGGAAAAAAATGGTTATTTTCAAGTGGACGGCAATGGAGGTAGTGACTGGCAGTGGAGTCGGTTTTGATCGACGGTGGAGGTACTGAATGTAGTAGATGTGAGAGGTATTATTTAATTTTGGTGTTGTGTAAAAAAAAAGAACCATCCATTTAGTAAAACGGTAATGCAAGAGTGACTGCTACGATGACTGCCTCGGACGTGGCTGCTGATGTGGTGCCTCAATTTTGTGCACCACATCAGGGTTACGTGGCAGTTTTTTTTTTTCTCACCGTTTTCAAAGCCGGTAAAAGCTAGGGTTTTTCTTCTTCCATCAAAGCTACCGAGAAGAGAGGAACTACACTTGCAGTACAGAGAAGAGAGGGTTTTTTGGTTTACCGAACTCGCAGATCTGCACCCATCCTCAACGCCGGTCCGGTAAGCACCTGAAGATGCTACTCTCTCTCTCTCTTTTTCTCCCTTTCTCTCTCTTTTTTCTCGCTAATCTTTTTTTTTTTTGTTCGACTGTTGCCGATAGGTGATACTTCCTCAACGCCGGAAATTGGTACTTCCTCAACGCCGGTCAACACATCAGGTAAAAACATAGTGAATGACGATGAATTTGATTAAAGTTGATGAGGTAAATCAAAAGTTCTAGGGTTTAGGGTTCTTTTTTTTTTCTTAATTTCAGATCTGGTTAAGGTTTTTTTTTCTTAATTTCAGATCTGGGTCTAGGTTTTTTGATAAGCAATTTCATATTAATTTCCATGTTAGATCTGATAGTATTATCTCATCGGTTGTGAATTTTTTGTTTATTATCTCATCTGTTTTTTGATAAACAATTTCAAAATAATTTTTAGTTTATTATGCCTCTGTGATTTTTTAGTTTTGATGCCTGAAATTGATTCAGTACAGAACTATTGGGATTTTTTTTGTAGGGTTCAGTTTCTCTAGTGATTAAATTTTTTTTTTCAAAAACTTATTGGTTGTTCTTCTTATATGAGACCTATTTGCAACTGGTAGGATTTAGATTTTTTACAGTAACATAGATGACTACCACACCTTGAATTACATTAAAATTGCATACATGATCACTTCTTTGCAAACAAAATTTTTTTATTTTGAGCTATGTAGGAATGGAAGCAGAATCCTCAGAAAAGGGGATATCAGAGGAAGATGTTGAAATTGTGTGTGATGAAGTTAAGGAAAAAAAAATTGATGTTGTCCAGCCCATTGTCGGGATGAAGTTTGACACTCTTGATGAAATGTTTGATTTTTTTCGAAACTATGGCAAAGTTTTGGGATTTCCTGTGAGGAGAAGACATTCGAAGAAGTGTGATGATGGGAATGTGAGATATATAACATTTGTGTGTGCCCGAGAAGGCAAGGTAAATATTACTAAGTGTTCCAATCCCTTGAAGCCCAAACCGCAAGGCAGAACACAGTGCAAGGTTAGGCTTTCAGCATCTTTAGGCCTAGATAAAAAATGGCGGATTGGTGTAGTCGTTCTTGACCACAATCATGACTTGAGTCCCACCAAATCTCGGTTTTATCGATGTAACCGACAAATTAGTGCACATGTAAAAAGAAGACTTTTAATAAATGATATTGGTGGAATTAGACCAAACAAAAATTACAATACAATGGTGGTTGAAGCGGGTGGACATGAGAATGTGCCATTTTTAGAAAAAGATTTAAGAAATTTACTTGAAAAAGAAAGGCGTTTACGGCTAGGGGAAGGGGATGCTCAAGCAATTCAAAGGTATTTTTTGAAGATGCAAGCAGAAAATACAGGATTTGTGTTTAGTATGGATTTGGATGAACAAAATCGATTGAGGAATGTATTTTGGGCCGATGGCAGGTGTAGACAAGCGTACTCAGAGTTTAGTGATGTTGTCACTTTTGACTCCACTTATTTAACCAACAAGTATGATATGCCCTTCTCCCCCTTTGTTGGGGTCAACCATCATGGGCAATCTATTTTACTTGGATGTGCGTTGCTATCAAATGAGGATACCAAAACTTTTGTTTGGTTATTTAATACATGGCTTAAATGTATGTCTGGTTGTGCTCCCAAAGCAATAATCACAGACCAAGACAGAGCGATGCAAAATGCAATCGAGATAGTTTTTCCCAACACAAGGCACATGTGGTGTTTATGGCATATTATGAAGAAGTTGCATGAAAAGTTGGGCGGCTACACAGAGTACGACTCTATCTCGGTAACCCTGAAGAATGTTGTTTATGATAATCAAAGCTCGACCGATTTTGAAAAACGCTGGGGAGAGATGATTGACCAGTACCAATTGCAGAAAAACCCTTGGTTGAGTGGATTATATGAAGAAAGGAGACGTTGGGTACCATGTTTTGTTAAAACCAGCTTTTGGGCTGGCATGTCAACCACTCAGAGGAGTGAAAGTATGAATGCCTTTTTTGATGGGTATGTCAATTCTAAAACAACTTTAAAGCAATTTGTAGAGCAGTATGAAAATGCGTTAAGGAGCAAGGTGGAAAAAGAAATGCAAGCAGATTTTCACTCATTTTCACAAGTAATTCCATGTACTACCTTTTATGATATGGAAAAGCAAGTTCAAAAAGTTTACACCCTTGCAAAATTTAAAGAGTTTCAAATGGAGTTAACAGGGAAGATGTACTGTGATGTAATCTCTAGTCGAGAGGGTTCAAATGGCATAGAGTACGACGTGGAAGAAGATGGATTGGTTGGTGAGTTTCGTAAAAAAAGGACCTTTACTGTTTCATTTCATAAAAATTGTTGTGAAATTGAATGCAGTTGTCATATGTTTGAGTTTAGAGGAATTATTTGCAGGCATGCGATTTATGTGTTAATCACAAAAAATAGTATAGAAGTTCTTCCAGACAATTACATATTGAGGAGGTGGAGGAAAGATGTAAAGAGATCTCACACAAGGTGCAAAATTAATTATAATGGTTGGATAGCCACCCCCGAACAAAAAAAATATGATGAGTTGTGTAATCTTTTTTCCAAAGTTGCGGATTTGGGAGCCACAGATGATGAACGTTATAATCGTTACAAGGAGTGGGTGGAAAATGAATTGAAGATCTCACATATCAAAACAACAGGATGTGGAAGCAATCTAACTCCGAAATCAATGCCACAGCTGGTTTCTCACAACATTGTTGATTGTGAAGGTAATGCAACTGAAGATATTCAGGATCCAACTCATAAGAAATCCAAAGGCCGCCCTCGAACAAATATACCTAAAAAAGATTACCGTGGAAGCAAAAGAGGCCATCAATCCAATGACCCATCCCTTTCGAAAACACAAGAAATGGATAAGCAGGTTCAGAAAAAACATAAGCGAAACAAAAAACACCATCATGACTCAGTAAAAGTGCAGGTGAGACAGTTTATTTAATGTATATTATTTGGTTTTACTTATTTTAGTGTGTATAACATTGGTATATCATATGTTTAAAATTTGTAGGAGAGTATCACCTCTGATCCATCTTATTCTCAAATGCCCGAGGTAATCCCACAACAAGGAAGTGTATCTAACTACCTACAAGATAACACATACAATATTGCTCCATCATGGGGAGTGTATCCAGGGGTACCGTCAATTTCCAATGCATACCAATACATGGTAAGATGTCATCTTAATGTATGTATTATGTTGTTGTTGTTATCATTGTGCTGTTGTTGTTGTTGTTGATGATGTTATTGTTAAGTTATATTTTCATATTTGGCAATTATGATGTGACAGAATGACCAGTTTTCTATGTGGAGAGCCTCTGAATGTGGAGTAAATGTGACGCATCAACCCCCTATTGAAGATGCAACTCTTGATTTAGGAATGTTTGATAGTAGAAGTTGGAAGTAGAGTTTCTCTGTATTTATTTAAATGGACAATGTTGTATTTCAAGTCTATGTAATTGGGTCTCTTTATTTGTTTAAATTGAATGTGTTCTAGTTTTAAGACACTGAACAGTGACTTACAGTTATAAACACTTTCTTTGTAAACTATATATTTGGCGATTTTCGTCGGAATGTCATCTGTGAGTTCAATTCAATATATATACATTTATCTCTTTATCAAACAATTAATAATTGTATCAATTTGGCTTTATCAATTAGCAAACAATTAACTCCTTTTTTTTTGGCTTCGGATGGTTGTATATAGTTTCGTAATGATAGATGAAGAAGCAACCCATGTTTTTACTAAGCTAGGTACTACTTGATGGTTAATTCTAAGTTTGGGGAAGCTATTTTTGTAACTGTGGGAAGCAACAGATATGGTGGAGAGGATTTCATAAATTGGACCATGGAGTTGAGAGCTGACAAAACATAAGGGATCATGAAGCTAGCAACAATTTGGTCGAATTAGGCCTAAAATGACCAGATTAGTAGGTAACTTTGTAAAGGAGTCANATTGTTAAGTTATATTTTCATATTTGGCAATTATGATGTGACAGAATGACCAGTTTTCTATGTGGAGAGCCTCTGAATGTGGAGTAAATGTGACGCATCAACCCCCTATTGAAGATGCAACTCTTGATTTAGGAATGTTTGATAGTAGAAGTTGGAAGTAGAGTTTCTCTGTATTTATTTAAATGGACAATGTTGTATTTCAAGTCTATGTAATTGGGTCTCTTTATTTGTTTAAATTGAATGTGTTCTAGTTTTAAGACACTGAACAGTGACTTACAGTTATAAACACTTTCTTTGTAAACTATATATTTGGCGATTTTCGTCGGAATGTCATCTGTGAGTTCAATTCAATATATATACATTTATCTCTTTATCAAACAATTAATAATTGTATCAATTTGGCTTTATCAATTAGCAAACAATTAACTCCTTTTTTTTTGGCTTCGGATGGTTGTATATAGTTTCGTAATGATAGATGAAGAAGCAACCCATGTTTTTACTAAGCTAGGTACTACTTGATGGTTAATTCTAAGTTTGGGGAAGCTATTTTTGTAACTGTGGGAAGCAACAGATATGGTGGAGAGGATGACATAAATTGGACCATGGAGTTGAGAGCTGACAAAACATAAGGGATCATGAAGCTAGCAACAATTTGGTCGAATTAGGCCTAAAATGACCAGATTAGTAGGTAACTTTGTAAAGGAGTCAACCGAGTATGATAAATAAGAAAGATAAGCATTTGATAACCTAAACCAGGAAAAAAATGGAAGATAAAAAAAAAAAATATATGCACATATATAAACTGTTGGTACTCTATCAGAATTTCATACACAAATTCTCCCTTTTGCATAAACAAAGAAGAAGAATAGAGAACCTTAATTCTCAGACAACTTGATTAAGGAATTCAACAACATTGTCCAAACACTTCCACCCCGCCCCCATATATTTTGTTAAACCATACATGCTTGTTTTGGCATAAATTACAAAACATCAACGAACATTACAAGATCCAAACAAGATTATTCAATCTTGAAACCACCAAATTTCTCCAAAATAGAACTGCAAAACTCTGATTGACGCTGCGATGCACGACGTTCAACTTCAACTTCCATTAAAAATTTGTTTAAAAACAACTTGCATTGTTCCGAAGAAGGAGTATCATCGTCTACTATTTTCTTTGAGTCCCCACATGAAGATGTAGCCACCCATTCAAAGAAATTACATCCAGGATTTTCCTTCTAAACATAAATGCAGATCCGAAATTAAAATTGTACCCATATAACATAAATAAATGAAGTACATTCTAATTTTCGAAAAAAAAAAAATTCACTTACACTAGTAGATGTCGGACAACAGTAGAACCTCTTTCCTAGGCTGTGACTCTTTTTGGATTTCCTTATCTTACAAAAACCTTGTCCGCAACGACAAAAGCAAAGCTCATCCACCCAACACCAAAATTCACAACCACCAATCTATATATGAGGAAAATAGGATTCTCCACTTTATAAAATGCTATTAAGAGAATGAACTAAATAAGAATATAAAGCAATGTCTACGTTCATACCTTGTTTGAACATTTGACATAATCACGACTAGGATTGGCTTCAGTAATAGAAGTAAACTTGTTGCACACCGAATTTTTACAGTAACATGGGATCTTATGAGCATCCCATAATGGTTTCATTGTTTGTTCATGTGCCATAATAACCTAACAAATCACTTAGGGCATTGGAACAATATGCATTAAAAAAATGATCCTCAAATCTGAAACAACAAAAAAAAATTAAAGATTTCAGGGTCCTGCTCGAAAGACAGGAACCATGAACCAAGTCTCCATGAACATAGAAATGTTCTAATTTTAAAACTCTCTGTAGCACAATTATAAAATGAACAAAAACTGGAACTTTATGAAGACTAGAACCGCCTAATCTACATTTTAACAGGGTCCCCAAGAACAAAATCCATTTGTTTCTTTTCCTCATGGGAATCAGCTCTATCAATTACACATAATATTTTCTAGTAATCGTTTCAATAGAACCTGCATTAATTCTAAATATCAATCAAACCCACCTGAACTAAGACCAATTGAATTTTGTTCTTATCATAAAGATTCATATGAGGTGAAAAGAAGAGATGATGAAATGGTGCAAGCAATTGTGTTTATAACTTACAGAAACTAGAACTAGAACTGTCATAAATGTCATAAATTGTGTTTATAACCTGAGGATTGGTTTCTGCTGCAACTGAATTAAGTGCACCGTCCATAACGTAAATCAAAGTAGCTGCTTCTAAATCTTCTTCTGAGCGATAGCAAAAAAAAAAAATCGATGAGATAATAATACCAGATCTAACATTGAAACTACTCTGAATTGCTTATCAAAAAAACCTTAAACCCAGATCTGAAATTAAGAAGAAAAAAAAAATACTAAACTCAAATCTGAAATTAAGAAAAAAAAACTTAAACCTAAACCCAGATCTGAGAAATTAAGAAAAAAAAACCTTAACCAGATCTGAAATTAAGAAAAAAAAAAGAACCCTAAACCCTAGAACTTTTGATTTACCTCATCAACTTTAATCAAATTCATCGTCATTCACTATGTTTTTACCTGATGTGTTGACCGGTGTTGAGGAAGTACCAATTTTCGACGTTGAGGAAGTATCACCTATCGGCAACAGTCGAACAAAAAAAAAAAAGATTAGCGAGAAAAAAGAGAGAGAAATGGAGAAAAAGAGAGAGAGAGAGAGTAGCATCTTCAGGTGCTTACCNGGAGAAAAAGAGAGAGAGAGAGTAGCATCTTCAGGTGCTTACCGGACCGGCTTTGAGGATGGGTGCAGATCTGCGAGTTCGGTAGACCAAAAAACCCTCTCTTCTCTGTACTGCAAGTGTAGTTCCTCTCTTCTCGGTAGCTTTGATGGAAGAAGATAAACCCTAGCTTTTACCGGCTTTGAAAACGATGAGAAAAAAAAAACTGCCACATAACCCTGATGTGGTGCACAAAATTGAGGCACCACATCAACAACCACGTCCGAGGCAGTCATCGTAGCAGTCACTTTTGCAGTCATCGTAGCATTACCGTTAGTAAAATGAGTTTTAAGTTGAATTTGAAATTTTGGGCTTAAAGCCCATTTAATAACCATGCCACCCCTCCAACTATTTTGAATCCTTTATTAACACGAAGCTGCAATTTGAACATTGAAACCAATGTTCAATTGTAACATTGGATTGTGGGGCCACACAGTTACATTTCAAGTGCTGAAATTTTGTGAAGTTGTTTTCTTTACAATGCAGATCATCCTTACAAAAGTTAGTTTTTTCTAAAATTTCTAACCATATCAAAATTTAACTCTTTTCTTTACCATTAATTTACAATCATGTTCCGATCAATTTTTAATGGGATTAAAAGTTTTAGAATGAGTTAATTTTTTGTGAGGATGGTGTACTTCGTAAAAAAAAACAATCTCACAAAATTTTATGTTCTTAAAGTGTAATCATGTGGACCCCAATGCAAATGTTACAATTTTAAAATTTGATCTCAGTAGGCACCAATGAGAAAAATTTTGAGCGATATCGTTTTGAGGACGTAGTGGTAACGTGGGATGAAATTCTTGAGTCTTGTAATGCAACTCTGTTGTATTTCTTGGCACCTTGTGGTGCCTGATTTTACTTTCATTAATAAAAACCTTACCCTTTCACCTAATTTTATTTTTTAAATTGTAGCACTACTTTACTTGTGCTATATTGTCTGTCGCATTATGGGTAATTAAGAGAAAAACTAGGACTATTTTCTGAATTTGCCCTTAATTTGCAACCTGAAAATTAATTGTGCACAGCTTACCCTAGACCTAGTACCTATACCTCAGACCACAGCTATGTCTGAAAAAGATGAGAACCGAAAACGACCTCTTTTATTAGCACGATTAATCTCACTATTAATACCTTTTGGATCAATCATTTTACAAAAATGATGCCCGATATTTATTTAGTAAAGTAGGATCCACCACTTTTTTTCTCGAAAGTATTTTGAACGGGTTTCCAACTCACATGGCAGTGGGACCCACCTTGCCACATAAGCATCAGGCACCACTTTTGTAAAGTGGTCAGTCCAAATAGCACTGTAATTTATCTATACTATATTACTATAGCTGAAGCGTTTGACGTGGTAGTCTGTCATGCTCGTGGCACGATTAATCTCACTAATAATACCTTTTGGATCAATCATTTTACAAATCTTTCTTATTTAAATAATGTAATTTATTTATTAATTTAGAGTGTAAAATAATAAATTTTTAAAAAATTAACGATTAATACGCATTATGCACGCGCATCGCTTAAGATTCGTATATAAGAAAAAGAAAATATTTTCAAACTAAATAAAAGAAGTTTCTAAAAAATAAAATACTTAAATATTTTTTTGTAAACAATGCCGCCTAGCCTTTGTTTTTTTTTTATGATAGGATCTACCTAACCTAACCTAACCTAACCTAACGTAACCTATTTTTTCCTCTTCTTTGTAATATTGAGGGGACCATCAAACGGCTAGAACTCATGCAAAAAAAGCAGAAAACTTGCATGGCAAGTAAGACAAAAGCACATGCCAAAGCAGTAACCATACCAACTAACATTCTTAAAATAGAGTTTTCTTAAAGTTTATAAAATCCTAAAAATCAAATCACTTTCCACTTTTATTACCTTCTGTTCACTGTGAGCCATGCATTAAAAAAGGCTTCTGAACTGTTTTTTGTAAAGTCAGATTAAACTCGGAATTATTAAGAGAGAAAAATTAAGGTGTTTGGACAATAAGACTGTTTGTATTTGGGTTAAATATAAACAGTATGGAGCCCACAAGAGACCAATCTAAAAGCTGATATTTGATAAGTATGTTCTCCTCCAATCTATTCTAAAACTCCTAACACCACTAAAAATTGAATTGAAGAATAAACGGTGCGGACTTTCATCCAATTTTTGATGAAGTTAAAAGTTTTAGAATGAGCTGATTTTTTGTGAAGATGATCTACATGATAAGAAGAACATACTCACCAAATTTCAGCCCTTGCATTGCTTTCATATGTCCCCACATTGTTTAGGTTTAGCCCAAACATAAATAATTTTATGTTCAAACACTATTACCCTTGAATTTTCCTTATCCAGTCATGCTACATAACAGATGAAGGAAACTACTCAAACTGATTACTTTTTCTTTTTTCAAAAATATTTATTGAGAGTTGTAACATTATTAAAAATAATATGAATTTTAAAATGTATTCCTATTACACACACTTTTTAGGTTTTTTTTAATGCTGAGTTTAGAACATTTAGAAAATATTACTTTTTAAGAACAGATATTAGGAGCTTATCTGTCATTATAAAATCGTTAAAGATAATTATGACATTAATAAAAAATTAATTATGAATATAAAAATATATTTATCATATGTTTAATTTGTATATTTTATGGTTGCTTTAAATAGTAGAGATTTCTCCTTTCAAAAGAAATAGTAATACTAATAGAGATTTTCTTAGAACCTTTTGCCTAATACTCAACCACACAGACACATGGGAAAGTAATTACACGTCGACTCAATGTGCAGTCACATTAAATTATAGATTTTTTTTTATAAAATTTTCTTGTGTGATATGCAACCACACAAACACACAAGAATGCATTTTTTTTATATATCTATCTCAATAGTGATCACCATTTTCATTACTGTCTTAAGCTCTATATGTAACACTCCAAATTCTGAATCACAGGTAAATCCTGAATTAAGGATTCAAAATTCGTGTGTTAACTCAATATAAAGGAAAACCAGTTCACATATATATATATCTTTCTTTATAAGTGTCCGTAAATGTAGAACATATCATGATGAATTAAGTAGGACACGCACAAAAGTTTAACTTTACTATGATGATTAAAACGTTATGCATAAAAAATAATTTACTTCATGGTTCAATACCAGATATTTAACCACAATGTTCTAATTCACATAAATATCTTTGAAATGCATCTTGTAATCTAATAATTATACATTTGTGGACTCCTACCCATTTTTCTTAAGGCAATAGTGGAAGGTACCTGCAAAACAAAAGAAAACACTCCGACGCCTAAGTTAGTATTGTACCATTTATAGGAAAAATAAATAGTATAACTTTAGCTTATGAATGGTCCAATGTTTATAGTTTGGAAATATTTTTATGCTGAACCGTCATTACGGCTGCCTACGTACCCTTTAGGGATCAAGCATTACGTAGTTCATAACTTTAAACAAAATACTTT
>MVGT01004145.1:593933-633718 GCA_002174775.1 Macleaya cordata | reverse complement strand
CCCCCTCTCTGATCTCTTTTTCTTCAATATCTGAAAAAGATTTCAGAACTGGAACAAAAATCCAAGCCTTTCAGCCACCGATCTCTCTCTTTCCCCTATATCTCTTTGAAGAGGTTTTTGAAGTGGTGGTGGCGGTGAAAGTTTCTGTAGTGGTGATGGCAGCAACTATGATGGTAGGGTTCATTTAGTTGGGGGTGGTAGGGGAAAACTAATAGAACGAGAAGGAAACGATGATGCTCCATGCCTTCATTGGTTGAAAGATTGTTGTCCGATAAACTGCGATGACGAGGCGCTCAACTTAACCAAACCTGCAGATGCCATTACTAAAGCTCTCCTCTGTCTCTCTCTTGCTATCTCTCTCTGCGAATTTGTTGACCTATGTTTCACGTGGGTTAACAAGACCCAATCAATTAATTTGTGGGTACTAGGTTTATTTAACCTACTAACACTTTATCGTTTGGAACTCCCAAATAATGAGGAAGGTATTCTTGACCCACATTAAACGAGGGTCAATTTAAATTGGAATTCCTAAACACTTGGTTTGGTATGTAACGTGTTATGAATGGACTATAGGACAAGGAGTCCTATTCAAAGATCCACATCCACCTCCGGTCAGATCTATCACCCGGAGCGACTGATCTCTCTCCCGGAGCAACAGATCTGGTCTCTCTCTGTCTCTCTTTCTCAAATCTGAGATCTATGGCTGATCTCATCTCTCTCTATGATCTTTATTTACCTTTCGGCTGTCGCCAACGATGACATAGAATAAAAATCCCTAATTAATCTCAGATTTAAGATAGTGAAAATCAAATCTATGTTAAGAGAAGAGATAAGAGAAATAGAAATCAATTCGTGTAAAGAAAAGAGAGATGTAGTTGCAGGGGGTCTATGGCGTCAATGGCGGTGGTGGTGATGTTAAAAGTGGTGTTGTGTGGTGGTCCTATTTATTTAGTGGGACCACTAAATTAATCTACCTTTATATATCTAGACTATTTAATGAATAAGAAAATATGGGTCCCACTTAATAGTGGGGTTTAATTTAGTAAAAAAAAAATTAGTGAATCCCATTTAATTACATGTCTTTTCGTTATCAGTGTCAAGTTGTCACTGTTGTTGACAGGTTAAATGATAAAGGGTAAAATTGGAACGAAAATATGAGATTGACGGAATATGGATGGAAAAGTGGATGTTAGGGTCTAAACTCAGAATTGGACAACATTAGGGTCCAAACATTAAAACCGGTCAAAAGTTAGGGTCTAAACGCAAATTTCCCCTATTTAGTTCATTTGAATATGTCAGGCTATTCCCTACTAACTCATGAAGGAAAATTTGAATGCCAAAAAAACTTCTAACTTCATTCGAATATGTCAAATTGTATCCTGCTATTATTGCAAATAATAGGAATGCCACAATCCTGATAGGATTTTGTGGTGGTATATTTTTTATAGTGATTTGCAATTGACCAACAAATTAGAGAAAAAATGGCTGTGAATATTCGTAGCACTTTGAAAACTGCTAATATTCACTACCTTTTTGGTTCTTGTTTGTGGGCTAACTACAAACCACGCTGAAAACATAACATTGATCCTCACCCCCACAATGTTGAGGCATTCCCTTATTACAAGCAAAATACCAAGCAGGGCCCTAGTTCGGAATTACAAATTTTACAAGCAATAACAAAAAACTAATAAGCTTTAATATATAACATGCATGATCAAAATAGAAATAATTTCAAGTCTGTAACAATTTATAATAAACAAATTAATATTATTATTTCTAAAAATCACACTACTTCATTTAGTTTAGTGCAATGGTCACCTGGAGACGATGACGAAGTCATTTGCGAAAAAACTGAATAATCATCCAAACAATGTACACAGTAATAACAGCGGAGAAGCCGATGATGAGGATGACCCATGGTTGGATCACCCTGGAATTTCTGTGCGCATCTTGAAAAGGCGACTTCGTCAGATTCTGCCAAGGTTAAAGAGAAAATTAGTTAAATTTGTAATGAGAGAGAGGGAGAGAGTGATGTAAATGAGTTCATAGAGGTAATTGAGAAATCTAAGTCCAAGCCCAAGTCCACGTCTCAGAAGAAGAAGACAAGAAAGTAATAATAGACAGGATTGAAATCTCAGATTCCCAGTGTCAGAATCACATGAAATTCGCACGGTCACTTGGAAACATCTAAATTCTAGAGAATTTAGACAAATTCCATCGTTATGTCCTTCAAATTAGTAGTTTTACTATTTTAGGAAAGTTTTACGTATTTTAGTAGTTTCCTTATTTCGTTAAGAGTTTCTTTCCAGTTAAGTTAATAATTTGATTTCTTTTAGGTTCAGGAAGCTTTAATTATTATATAAACAGATGTAAGGGGACAAATTTAATCATTATTATTCTACTTTTGTTTAATACAATTTGAGTTTTTCTCATTAGTTGAGAGTTAATTTCTAGTTTTTCAATTCTAAACGTGTTTTAGAATTTTACTTTTATTTTTTGCTGCATCAATTGGTATCAGAGCCAAGGAACTGCCTGGCTTGATGGCTGAAAATGAAGCAAGAAACAAAACCCCTACTGACGGTGTTCCTGGGGAGAGAGACCTGGGTCAAGAGATAGATGAGTTGAAACAACTCGTTCAACAACTCATCTTGAACCAACCTAGGCAACTAGCAGTTGATAAGGTTCGAGTCGGAGGATTTACCCGAGGCCAACCCATTAGCAGAAACGTGAGAGATTGCCCAGTTCGACATCATCCTGATAGTGAAGAAGATTCTGAAGAAGAGATAGGTGATCGATGAGTCAAAGGATGTCCAGCATGAGAGTTCGACGATTACTGGATGAAAGCAGATACCCCCTCACTTTAACGGTAATCTACAGATTGGGGACTTCCTCAATTAGATCTCTGAAGTTGAACGTTTCTTCGATTTGATGAAAGTTCCAGAAGAGAAGATGGTTAAACTTGTAGCCTTCAAACTCAAGTTTAGTGCTGCTGTTTGGTGGGATCAGTTGCAGAGGACTCGCCAAAGACAAGGTAAGAATCCAGTAAGAACTTGGCGTAGGATGAAGCAACTTCTTCTTGAAAGATTCCTCCCACCAGATTACGAACAGTATATGTTCCAACTTTACCAGAATTGTGTTCAAAGGTCAAATTCAGTCTATGAATACCTGACTGAATTTACTAGGCTCTTGGAACGACTTTCGGAACAGAACAATCTAGGGGAATCAGAAGCAGTACGTGTTTCGAGATTTCTTGGTGGATTGAAACCCTCAATTTGTGAGAAAATTGGAACACAAACGATATGGACAGTCGAGGAAGCACATAACGCAGTCCTCAAAGCAGAATTAATGGAGCGTCATAAGACCACAAACTCTAGTCCTCGAAGAAGTATCCAAAATTCTGATCCACCTTATTCAACTGATAGGGGTAAACAAGTCATGAATCCCACAGAGCAAACAAGGCAGTATGGGTCAGCGATAAAGGGAAATACAAGCAACGAAAACCCGAGGATGGCAGCGCCAGTAAACATAAACAATCAACGATCTCCAAACGAATATGCCAAAGCAAGAGGTACGCGTTGTTACAGTTGTTTACAATATGGCCATACCTCCAGTAACTGTCCACAGGGAAGACGACGATCAGTTAACGTCGTCGACGAAGGCGAGAACGAATATGCCAGAGATGAAGAAGGAGATTCTGATGATGGTGAAGTTGCTAAAGAAGAAGGCAAACAAGTAAATTGCATGGTGCAACGAATAATGCTAACACCCAAGCAAGAAGACGACAAACAGCGGAGGAAGATATTTCGCTCACAATGCTCGATCAATTAGAAAGTTTGTGATTTAATTATAGATCCAGGCAGTTGTGAGAACTTTGTATCAAAAAGTCTAGTAGAGCATCTGAGATTACCAACGGAAAAGCACCCATCCCCATACACCATCGGCTAGGGGTGTGCAGTGGATCGAAACTATTGATTCTGGTCCGATCCGCATCCGATCCAATGTATGATTAGATGTTAGGTTTTCAATCCAATCCGATCCACCCAGTGAATCCCATCCAATCTGATCCGCCCCAATCAAGATTAGATTAGATTGGATTGGGTTCGTCAGTTTGGGCTATTGGGCCAAGCCTGTTAAACATATCAATTGGGCCCTTAATATTTATCATATTCTCTATTTATGGCTCATAAAATAAAAAAATAATAGTTGGGCCTGGTAAAACTATCACATATTTTCAACTTGGACCCATAATTACCCTTAGATATTTATAAAAATTACAAATTTAGTTTAGTATATGGGGTAAGTTGATTGGATCGGTTGGGTATTGGTTTCGACCACCCATATCCGCCAACCGATCCACACCTATTGGATTTCAAAAACAACAAACCAATCTGCCCCGACCTCATCATTGGATCAGTTTTGATCCAACGATGATTGGATTAGATTGATCGGTTTGAGCGGATCAGATCAGAAATGCACACCCCTACCATCGGCTGGATAAAAAGGGGGCCAAGAGAACAGGTAACAGAAACTTGTCGCATTCCTATTTCAATTGACAAATATTATAAAGTTGATATAAGTTGTGATGTAGCTGATATGGATGCTAGTCACATATTACTTGGTAGACAATGGCAATCTGATGTTGACATTACTTTTATAGGACGTCCAAACAAATATTCGTTTACCTGGGGAAACCATAAAATTGTTATGCTTCCCTCAAGGAGACATAAATCTAACCTACCATCAAAAGTGGAAAAAGATTCTTTCCTAGTTTTGTCCAAATCAGACGATGAGTTTGCACTTGATGTTAAAAAATCTGCTACAGTTTTGCCGTAGTTGTGAGAGCTTTAGTGGTAGAAGATGAAACAGAAGAGACAACATCAGCAAAAATACCAAGTAAAGTGAAGGAGTAGTTAGATGACTTCACAGGCCTCATTGCTGAAGACCTATCCAACAAGCTACCACTGACGAGGAACATTCAACATCATATCGACCTAATTCCAAGAGTGAGCTTACCAAATTTACCCACTATCGAATGAGTCCTAAAGAGTGTGAGATTCTTAAAGAAAAGATTGAAGAATTACTGCAGAAGGGATTTATCCGTCCAAGCATGAGTCCTTATGCAGTACCTACACTACTCACACCAAAGAAAGATGGTAGTTGGCATATGTGTGTAGATAGTCGAGCAATCAATAAGATTACTATCAAGTACAGATTTCCTATCCCACACCTTGATGATATGCTAGACTAATTGGAGGCTCCAAGATCTTCTAAAAAATTGATCTAGGCAGCACGTATCATCAGATTCGAATCCGACCCGGAGACGAATCGAAAATAGCTTTTAAGAGCAAGGATGGTTTGTATGAGTGGCTGGTTATGCCTTTTGGGCTGAGCAATGCCCCAAGCACATTTATGCGGGTCATGAACCAGGTATTACAACCTTTTATAGGTAAGTGTGTTATTTTTTACTTTGATGACATCCTTATCTATAGCAGATCCAAAGCAGAGCATATCAATCAACTGCGGGAAGTATTACTTGTATTGCAGGAGAATGAATTGCACTTAAATCTGAAAAAGTGTACTTTCATGACCAATAGTCTACCGTTTCTGGGATATGTGATTAGTTCAGAGGGGATTCATGTAGATGAAGAGAAAATTCGAGCAGTCAAAGAATGACCAACTCCAAAAATAGTTACTAAAGTAAGAAGTTTCTATGGATTAAAGACATTCTATCGCCGATTTATTCAAAATTTCAGCACAATTGTGGCTCCAATTACAAAATGCATGAAGAAGGGCAAGTTCAACTGGGATAACAGGCCAGAAAACAGTTTTGCCTCAATAAAAGAAAAGTTATGTACTGTACTAGTTCTGGCATTACCTAATTTTGAGAAAGTTTTTGAAGTTGAATGTGATGCAAGCGGTGTAAGCATTGGAGCTGTGTTATCTCAGGAAGGTCGACTAGTAGCATTCTACAGTGAGAAGCTGAACGATGCTCGACAAAAGTGGAGTACGTTCGATCAGGAATTCTATGCCGTAGTTCAAGCTATAAAGCATTGGGAACATTACTTGATTGGGAGTGAGTTCGTATTGTACACAGATCAGCAGGCCTTGAAGTACATCAACAGTCAGAAGAGTGTTGACAAGATGCACATCAGGTGGACTACATTCTTGCAAAAGTTTCCTTTTGTAATCAAGCACAAATCAGGAACCCTGAATCGAGTAGCAGATGCTTTAAGCCGTAGCCGTACTCCTGGTTACTTTATCTCATGAAATCGTGGGATTTGAATGATGAAGACTTCAAAGAAATTTGGTCTAAATGTGTTCAACATTAACCCATTGGCGAATATCATATCACTGAAGGGTACCTATTCCAAGTGAATTGTTTATGCATACCAAAGTCATCTCTTCGCGAGCGACTAATTCAAGATTTACATGCCAGCGGATTGGATGCACATTTTGGCAGAGATAAGACCATAAAGAGCTTGCAGCAGAGAT
Source organism: Macleaya cordata (assembly GCA_002174775.1). Taxonomy (NCBI): domain Eukaryota; kingdom Viridiplantae; phylum Streptophyta; class Magnoliopsida; order Ranunculales; family Papaveraceae; genus Macleaya; species Macleaya cordata. Next base: position 627,226 of record MVGT01004145.1, on the reverse strand, counting down.
ATTTTTAGCCAAAACTCAAGCGAGATGTCGAAAATTTTGTGAAGAAGTGCCATATCTACCAGACTTCCAAAGGTCAGTCCCAAAACACTGGACTTTATATACCTTTACCTATTCCTAACAATATATGAGAAGATTTGTCTATAGATTTTGTGTTAGGACTACCTCGTACACAGCGAAGAGTAGATTCTGTTTTTGTGCTCATTTGACAGATTTTTTAAAATGGCACACTTTATTCCATGTCGGAAAACATTTAATGCTACATATATAGCGAGAATATTCTTTCGAGAAGTCTACGCCTACATGGAGTACCATAGTCTATCACCTCAGATCAAGATTCAAAGTTCCTAAGTCACTTCTGGGTAACTCTTTGGAAGATGTTTGACACCTCCCTGAAGCGAAGCACTACTGCTCATCCACAAACAGATGGACAAACTGAAGTAATGAATCGAACTTTGGGAAATATGATTCGAGCCATTTGTGCAGAGAGACCCAAACAGTGGGATCATGCTCTTTTTCATGTTGAATTCGCTTACAATGATGCAGTGCATAGTGCTACGGGAAAATCTCCTTTCTCTCTAGTGTATGTGACTCCACCTCGACATGCTGTTGATTTGACTCGTTTACCAAAGCTACCGGGATACAGTGCAGTAGCAGCAGCAATGGCAGAACAAGCTCAGGCTATTCTGGAGGAGACACTTCAAAAATTAGAGGAGACTAATACCAAAAATAAGGTAGCTGCAGACAAGCACAGGAGGCAGAAATTGTTCGCAGAAGGCGATCAAGTTATGGTATTTCTGCGTAAAGAACGGTTTCCAGTTGGGAGCTACAACAAGTTGAAGCCATAGAAATATGACCCATATAAGGTGTTGCAGAAGATTAGTGATAATGCCTATGTGATCGACTTGCCAGAAGACATAGGAATTTTTACGACTTTCAATGCTACAGATTTATTTGAATTTTATATAGATTAGCCTCTCTATCCAGAATATAACTCGGGGTCGAGTTCTTCTCAAGTGGGGGAGACTGATGTAGGGGAGTTCGTAGAGGTAATTGAGAAATCCAAGTCCAAGACGAAGTCCTAGAAAAAGTCTAAGAAGAAGAAGACAAGAAAGTAATAGTAGACAGGATTGAAATCTCGGATTTCCAGTGTCAGAATCACGTGAAATTCGCACGGTCACTTGGAAACATCGAGATCTTCAAGAATCATAGCTTTGCTATGGATTCTCGAGAATTTAGCCAAATTCCATCGTTATGTCCTTCAAATTAGTTGTTTTACTATTTTAGGAAAGTTTTACATATTTTAGTAGTATCCTTATTTCGTTAAGAGTTTCTTTCCAGTTAACTTACTAATTTGATTTCTTTTAGGTTTAGAAAGCTTTAATTATTATATAAAGAGATGTCAAGGGACGAATTTAATCATTATTATTCTACTTTTGCTTAATACAATTTGAGTTTTCTCATTAGTTGAGAATTAATTTCGAGTTTTTTAATTCTAAACGTGTTTTAGAATTTTACTTTTGTTTTTCGCTGCGTCATAGAGAGAGAAGTTATCTTAAGGAGAGTGGATCCGATCCTGGAGCGAGGGTAGAGACAAACCCTGGTTGATCTGCCATTCCTTCCTGTGAGAAACAGAGAGAGATTATTCTTACAGAATCTTAGAAGATACTAAAGAAAATTAAGACAGTTAACGATCCTAACTAAAGGTCTAAACCTCTATACATACTATTTGTAATTCTTTGAAGAGTAGTTGAATGAAACAGAGCTTTGTTTCACAGTTCTCTTTGAGTACTTAAAATTTAGCATGCTATTAGGAGCTAGCCAAAAGTCTTACGACATTCAAGCTCCTCCAAATTCTTCTTTGATCAGGATTGTTTGATTAGATTCCGTAATTCATCAAATTCTCTGCATTCAAGAGCCAATTCTCTGCAAATTAATCTTTCTTTTCTTGTTCAATCTTTCTGCATGTTAGTGATCAATTTCATTTTTTTTTCACGCCAAATCTTCTTTTCAACTTCTCAGATTCAACAAATTTCAGAGATCTCCAACTTCTGCTACTGTTCTTGATGTCTTCATATTTCTACAAAGTTTTCAATCTATCTCTTCAAATCATCATGTACTCTTCCTGTTCCACTTAATTAATATGATAAATATGATCCCTATCAATATGAATTCAGAGAATCACTTAACTTGGAAGTCTCTTTTTCTTCCTGTTCTAAATTGATATAACGTTCTTGATCTCCCCCTCCCTCCATGGAGGTTTCTGCAAAACAAACAAAAAAAAAAAATGTTCTCGATCTAATCGATGGCACATCTATTTGTCCATCAAAATTTACTATTAGTGAATCTGGTGAACCTTCAACTAAAATTATTCCATCCTATACCGAATGGATTCGCTAGAGATGAAACATTGCTGATTTGGTTAAATTCAACACTAATTAACCAATAATCTTCGGCCATATGCAGTTGGCATCTCCACCTCAAGAGAACTCTGGATCACTCTTGAGAACTGATTCTCTTGGATTTCCACTTCACTTATTATTCAACTTAATTCACGACTACAAATCATAAAGAAAGGTTCTTCAGCCACCATTACTAATCTGCAATTAATCAATCAAGGAACTTGCAGATCACCTTGCTACTGTAGGAATATCCCCTGCACCTGATCAAAAACATGTTGTATAGATATCTTAAATGGACTTCCTCCAGAAGTCAGGAATATGAATATTTTGTTACCCCTCGATCTATCAAAGTTAGATCCTCTCCTGTCTTCTGTTGATGAATTACGTACACGTACGGTTTACTCATCGATCATCAGCTAGCCATGAATAATGAGAATAACAGGCGGGGTTCTTTTGTTTAGCAAAATTAGAGTCATTGGTTTTCCAACTTATTAAATTATACATTGTCGACCCCCCAATTAATGTAAAAAATAAAATTAATAGTAAATGTAAAAAAAATCCATGTAAAAAGAAGTCATTATGTTTTTAATTTTTTTTTATAAATTTAGTCCCTACTTTTATAACTTTTATGTCCAAAATTAAAAACCAAACTTATAAAAAAAGGATTAAAAACATAATGATTTTTTTTACAAAGACTTTTTTTCTAAAATCCTATAAATTAGTTATAACGCGGATGCCAAGGGGCACAAAATGAGTGTGGTAACTTTTATTGACCTAGCTAGGATATGTAGATGGATCAGTGCGACCTGCTAATTAAACTACCTAAGGGTAAATCATATATACTTAGAGGCCCTAACCAATGCATGCCATAGGGACAATGAAGCACTTGATGAGAATTAATGAAACAAGATAATCTGTTCAAAAAATAAACACTGGGAGCAAATTAATATAGCAGGTACTTTTTCTTTTCTATTTTTTTTTGAAAACCAACAAATGAGAGTGGTAAATTTTAGATGTGGGCAAAATTAGATGAAGTCATGGGGTCACAAAAACCAATTGCCACATGTCTACCCTAACTCACCTCTCGTTAACCTTAGTTAAGAGAAATAAATAAATGTAAACATTATTCTCTAATCTTCTACTTTCCTACAAAACCCACTTCGATCTTCTCTGTTCGTTTATCTCTTTAGTTTATCCCAATTAGAAGTAATGATAAAGATAATCTCCATCTCCAAATCTTAAATGGTAGTCGCTCCTGCTCTATTTAATTACTACTTAATCAAAATTATTTAATGCCTAAGAAAAAAAAAACCCAAATTATAAGAGTAGAATTAATAAAATCAAACTCCAGTTGAGATAAAATTCTAAATATCAGGATCAAACCCGCAAGACCCAGAAATGTCCTAGACTGGATTTCGATGCTCTTCCCCATTTTAAGCAAATGTTTCGATCATTGAAGGTCTTTTTGGATCTATAAAGTGGGTTAAAAAGCAGAAATTAAGTGTGAGAGAAGGAAGACAATTGTTAGTGAACGAAAAATTTCAGTCGTCTTTACTAATAATCTATTTGGATAAGGGATTTTAAAGAGGAATTTTGTTTGAATAAGGGATTTTAAAAAAGGATTTTGTTGGAATCAAGGATTTTGAGAAAAAGTATAACATTATTTTTCCACCAAATCCTTCCTCCAAATCCATTGTCTAAACATACTATAAATGAAAATATGCAATGGACCTCTTCTTGGAACGATTAAACACAAGATCTGTGTTTTTTATTCAATCAACGAAGAAGTAAGAACTTAATTATCTTTTTTGCGGTAGAACTTGATTCTGTTCACACTACACGTGTAGAAGTAAGAGAAAGAAATAGAAATAAATGCTCACCTCGTACCTAATGATTTTTATTTCTGCTTAAAATATAATTAAATAATATTTATGTTTATTTGTCCCAACTTAAGGTAAAGAATAGTTGAGTTAAGACAGACAGGTGGCTAGTGCTAATTGTGACCTCAGGACCTCATCCACCGTTTGCCCACATCTAAAATTTAACGAAATGAGAGCACAAGAAGTGCACCCAAAGCACAACTACGTGCAGCTGACCAAAAAGGAGACCGAAGTCACCCAAAACAAAAACAAAAAAACCAACATAATGTACTACAAAAAATCCAGAATCATCAAACAATAAACAAACCAGAACCAGACCTAATTAACATAAGAAGATATCAGAGAGAGAGAGAGAAAGAGAGAGAGAGAGAGAGAGAGATAGAATTACCTTTAAGAACAGAGAGGGATTGAGTGGGCAGATCGAGCTTGATGAGAACTAAGAACTTGATAGAGCTGTGTACCTAATCAAAAGAAAAATAAAAAATGGTAAGTGAAAGAGAAGCCAGGAAAAGAGGAAGAAGAAGAAGAAGAAGAAGAAGAAGAAGAAGAAGAAGAAGAAGAATTACAGAGAGAGAGAGAGAAAGAGATGGGAGAGAGAGAGAGCTACAGAGATGAGAGAGATGCGAGAGATGAGAGAGAGAAGAAGAAGACTACTTAGAGAGAGAGAGAGAGAAATGAAAACACTAAGGAAGAAGAAGAAGAAGAGAACGTATAAGTACAGTAGTATCTTCAAGCTACAGGTACCCAAGAGAGCTACACAGGAAAACCAATTAACTACAGATCTGAAAAATCAAAGAAAAAGGCAACCAAAAAACAATAACTAAACCACCTAAATCTAGCTCAAGAGGGCTAAATAAAAAACTACTCTTTTTTTTATCGGAAAAAAAAATAAAACTACTCTTTCCATCTAGCAACTCTTAATGCTGTAATGCTCTGAAAATACCTTGAAAATAGAAGCATTTCAGAGATTATTTACAGCTCAAACTACCAACAAACTACAGAAGAGGCTAGACTTACAGCAATCCTACCTAAAAAACACACCAAAAGCTTTTGAAGAAGAACTCAAGAAAAAATACAAAACAGAAAATCTTGGGAAATGGCAGAGAAAATAAAAGATTATCAAAGAAACAAATTAAGCTTAAAAACTACTCATCTCTTACCAAGAAATGTATAATAAGAAGAAGAGAAACAATAGCTATAACGAAATAAGACCCTAGCTACACAGGACCTCCTCAACTTTTCTCTCTCTCTCTCTCTCTCTCTCTCTCTCTCTCTCTGATCAGGATTCATTAAGGGCTTTATATAACGAAAGGGGTTTGGTGAAGAGCATTTCCATGTCATTTAATGTGCATATCTGGGCGTGGGAAGGGGCGGACCCAGGGAATTTTAACAGATCAGAGGGAAAGGTAAGAGTACTTTAACAGAGTCTTACATATGAACGGTGATAAGTTACTTTATGCAACATCAGAGGGATATGTGGAGGGCTTGACGTTCCTGGAAATGAAAATGAGAGAAGAGATGAGAGGGATATTTGGAGTCTTACCTACTATGTTGACCGGCCTGTACGTACTTCATCTGTACGTACTATATAGTAGGGACCGTGCTAGCGTGACACCAAGTTTTGGTGTCACACCGGCACCTTTTGGCCCAAAACAAGGACCTAGGCCCACATAAGTAGCTGATTTTTTGGGACCATGTTCTTCTCATCATATAGATCATTTCAACAAAAACTCAATCCATTCTAAAACTTCTAACCCAATCAATGGTTGGCTAGAAATAGGTTAGAAATTAACGGTAAGAAAATAAACGGTGATAAATAGAGTTCAATGTTTGATCAGGTTAGAAGTTTTAAAATCGATTGATTTTTTGTTGAGATGATCTAAATGATGAAGAGAATATGGTCCCAAAACATCAGCCCCTTATGTGGGACCTGGGCTCTAGTTTTGGGCCAAAAGGTGCTGGTGTCGACACCAAAACTTGGTGTCATGCTAGCACTGTGCATATAGTAGCTAGCAACTCATCTATTTCTCTACTAAGTCTAGCTAGCGGTGCAGGTAGCTATCATATCATTTCATATTTCTAGACTATCCTTAGTTATCATATCATATGCTAGATTAATGCTAATAACTAGTCTTTAATTTAATTTATTAATTAAATGATTTGTTTAGTTTGTTGATTGATGGAAGTTGAACCTTATTGCATGCTTATATATGGAGCCTTAGATGTAAGAGATGGATCGGCTTACAGTCTTATATCTACAGGTTATATGTAGGTTCATGTGGGGCTCACTTGAGGTTGATCTAAAGGTTGAGATGTTGTGAGGATGTTCTCCTTATCATGTAGACTATCTTCACAAAAAATCAGTCTATTTTAAAACTTCGAGTCCTCTAAAAAAATTAAGAAGAAGTTCATTAAAATTTACAGTAAAAATTGAACGATCAGAAAAAGAGTCAATTTTTTATAAGGTTAGAAGTTTTAAAATAGACTGATCTTTGGTGAAGGTGATCTACATGGTCTAGAGAACATTATCACAAAATATCAACCTTTCGATCAACCTCATGTGAGACCCACAAAAATATGTACACGTGACCTGTACGTATAAGGCTGTAAGCCGATCCTGACTCTAGATGTAATGCTAGCTAGCTGCTGTTGGGATGAATGAATTATCAAACTTCTAACCTTTAATAATTGAATTAATTACTTTAAATATTATGTTTAATTACTTTAAATAATTGAATGCATTTGATACAACCAAACACGATTTAATAATTGAATTAATTACTTTAAATATTATGTTTAATTATTTATTTTTTTTCTTAATTTCATGAAAATATTAATATTTATAAAGAATGGAAACATAACTACGTACCCAATTAATTAAGTTCACTAACATATATATTCTTAGCAATTAATATTACACAATAGAACCCGGTTTTTGCTCGTGGAAAAATGGTGACGTAGCAGAGAGAAAATAATATACTTTTTAAAATTTAAATTGTTATAATGTTTAATCTATAAATCAATTTTTAACAAAGTTTATATTTTTGAAAAGCATTTTTCAAGATCTTCAAAATGAGATCAGGCAAAAATATAAAATTCTAAGAAGAAAAAACAATTGTAACTGAACTATGCAAACAAATTGAATACATAAAAACCTATGCAAGTTGTAATTTGAATACTTTTGAGCATGATCTACACTTTTTTAAGCCTCTAAAAGCAAACATATTGCATAATAAAAATAAGTTATTCATCGATGCGAGAGCCGAGATATCCGTTGCCGAGAGTCGTTCAAAGGTCGGATCGCGCTGCGCCACCCACCGCGTCCCGGGACGGGGGGCGGCACGCTCTCTCCGTTTGTTGGTTCCTTAGCGCGGAGTTCGTTGTCCGTTCGGAAGGGTCGGGGCCTCTCCATTACTTTTCTATAGTAAAACTATGCAAATTATAATTCTCATATTTTTTAGCATTTGTACTTTTTTAAGCCTGATGCATTTCAGATTTGCATGTTTTGATATTCAGTAAAGTATTGAAGTTCATGGTATGCAAATTCAAAGTTAACTGATATATACAAATTAAAATTTGCAAAACTTTATAGCTTAGTAAATGAATTTTTTTGGGTATTTTTTTTTAATTTGGTATTCAGGTCTGATCTTGAAAAATGATTTACAACAATATAAATTTTGTTCAAACTGATTTATATTTTGAAAGTTATTCTCATTTTATGTTAAAATTAATTAAATGGGTTTTGCTAATATACACCACCGTTATTCAGCATAGGCTTTTCCATTTTTTTGCATTGCGTTAGCTTGTGTCGATCATAAATAAAAATAAATAAATAAAAAAAATGTCCTCCAATCTTTTTTTATCATGCAAGGATGTGTCACTATATTCTGTTAATATTATTTGATCGATATATTCCCGATTTTATAGGCACGTACCAACACATGTATTTTTTGTTGGGTAAACTTTGAATCAAAACCATCGATTTATCAAGTTTGTATCTCCAACGACCCAACTTCAACAAAATCCATAAATCATTAGTTATTAATTAAAGGGTCAGGTTATATAGCCCCATTTATATAACCCCCGTTCGTGGGGCACACATGTAATGCATTCAGGATTGGATATTAGGAGATGATGTTCTCTTCACGATGTATTTCATCATATTAAAAAATCAACTTGTTTTCCTCACTATGTATTTAAAGGGTCAGGTTCTATAGCACCCCCTTATATAACTCTTGTTTGTTGGACCCACATGTAATGCATCCAAGAGTTGATATTTAGAGATGATGTTTTCTTCACTATTTATTTTATCATATTAAAAAAATTAACTCATTCTCCTCATTATGCATTTTATCATGTTAAAACATCAATTATTGGATCATATTTAAGTGGACCATATAAGTTAATTTTACGTAACTATGTTTTCCTCGTCATGTAGATGATTCTTTCAAAAATCAACTCTTGGATTCATGTGATTTTTTAAGGGACTATATAACCTGACCCTTAATTAAATGCATATGCTCATATTTTTATTCCAACTTTTTGTTGATTTTTTTTTGATAAAGGTGATTGGGGATTGATGGAATCAATACAACTGAACAATGCACATTTTTGTACTATCTTTTGGTAGCGGGGAAGAATTTTCTCCTACTTTTTTCAGGGATCTTGTTAACATGTGCCCTTAGGGCACATGATAAGCTTTAAGGTTTTGTATTTTATTTAGTTCCTTAAATTTGTTTAAATGAGCTGAGTTTTTTATATGTATGGTATTTATACTATTTCGATCATATCTAAAAAAAATCAATTCAATCGGAGATCTCTAGCCCCTCGAACACTACGATCACTTAATCTGGGCTTTAATAGTGTGAATGAATGGGTGCCATTTAAAGTAAATTATTTGGAGGGTTAGATATCTCTAATTGAGCTAATTTTTTGTGGCCATCTTAAAAATAATAGTAATATTATATCTCCAAAAAATCAACTGATTTGAAGATCTCTAACTTGCAAATCTACTCCTTAAACCTCAAATCCAGTGAATTTTTAAGGCTAGTGGGCACCCTTATACCTCAAACCCCTCGTCTGGTCCGGTAGTTTGATGGATGGTGTAGGGGTTAAGGGTTCCCGACGCAGAACATATCTGCGATGACACAATTCAAAATAAATAAAATAAGGGAGTCGTATAACTTATCTGCGACACACCTTTTTTTTAATTAATAAAATAATAAAAAAAAATTTAATTAATAAAATAATTATAAAAAAAAGTGTCTCAACTAACTTCTACGATCGTAGAAATTACATGTGATGAAGGCTGATTTTGCCATTAGCCTTGGGACTCTGTTATACCTCAAACCCAACTTACTTGTCGGTGGGTTTGAGGTAGGCTAGTGGCCTTGCCCTAAAAAATAACGCACTTGGGGCACACGTTAGCAGGACCCTTTTTTCAGTCATCCTTTCCTAGTACTAACAAACCAAGAGATATCATGATGAGTAGAACCCACTTGACCTAGGCTAGAACTGACAGACTTTCTATCATTTTAATGCGTGCTTTGACCGGGCAAAGAGAGCACTCGGATTTTTCTATTTGAATTTTGAACACCAAGATCCAATGTTACTGTGGGGGCCCACATCGTTACATTTCAAGTGGTAAAATTTTGTGAAGTTATTCTTTTATCCTATGTATACCATCCTCACAAAAATCTACTATGTCTATTTTAAAACTTTTAAACTTATCAAAAAGTTAATTTTTTCCTCACTGTTAATTTACAATCAACTTTCGATTATTTTTTACAAGCGTTGTGCACGTGCGTTGCACGTGTTTCTTACGCTGAACTTGTTCCTTATGCTAAATTTGTTCATACAGTTCGAACTGTTGCTTCCTTTTCTATTTTCTTTTTTCTTCTTGCTCCATCTCTTATTGAAATTATGAAATTAAAATAGGGATCTACTCATCTAAAAGTGCAAAAGAAAAATTAAGAAGCAGAAACTTTAACATGCTTCAAAATAAAAAGATTTTAGCATAAAAAAATAAAAAATATCAAACTATTTTTTTACCTCTCAATAGATGCATGAACAATGATATTACTATTCGAGATTATCCTACAAAAAAATATGAAATAAATTGTTATTAAATACATAAAAAGTAATAGAAAAATCAAATATTTTTAGAAGAGTTGAGAATAAAATAGATACAAATGAAAGAAGATATGTTTAAGGTTATGTTTGGTGAGGAATTTTTTTTTTATTGAATTATAATTCTGCAATGGTTACGTCTTTGATGTCCCCTTCCAATTTACTTGTTCAGACGAATTTGAAAAGGAGAGTGGGTGAGAAAATAATTACAATTGAGAAAATATAGAAGAATATAGGAGAGATAATTAGGTAAAGAGAAAATCTTGAAGAATATCGGAGAGAGATAGTTAGAGATAAATAGAAATAAGAAAGTGGGAGTAAATTGTGGTGAAGATATTTGTAATTAGGTATGTAACTAATTAGGTATGGATAGAGATAGAAAATCGTGTATATAAGGGAGAGAAAATCGTGGAGGATATGGAAATTGAGAGAAAATCGTGTAGAAGATAGGAGAGAAACTAAGTGAAAAGACTAAAATACCCTCCAATATAGATTTTTCAAAGGAAAAATAATAACTACTATGCCCTTGAAAGATCAACTCACACCTTGACAAAATTAATTTTTTTAAGGCCAACATATGTAAAAAGCCTCAAAAAAAATAATTAGCTTAATATAATAGTATAGATGGAGTTAGAAGTTTTAAAATGAACTGATTTTCATCGAAGATGATCTGTCTCACAAAATTTTAACTCTTGAAGTGTAATCATGTCGGCCCACAAACTAATGTTCCAATTGTAATATTAGTTTGAATGTTCAATTAGCAGCCTCCTTAAGACATATCGGCTCATGAGATGTTGCCGTTACCTCTAACAGTAATACCATTTGTTGTACTTGATAAGGTCATTCCAAACTGTTGACTTAAGGGAAGTTAATCTTTGTACTAATTCAACCTATTAATTGTGAGTTCTATAAACTCAATAAAATGGTTTGTTGGGAAAAGAATGGATAGCACAATACAAAGTGATTTGTTGAGTTAATAGGCATGCTATTTAATAGAATTGGTATTATCAATTACACGAAATCTTAAATAGGGGTGGTGCTCTTAAAAGAGTTCCTTAAAATGTTTAGGGTGTGGATATGATAGGGGAGTGGACAAAATGCTTTAAAATAGTTGAGGGATGGATAGAGTTTACAAGGGGTGGTTATAAAAAATGGGTTGATATTTTTTCACCCAACCTTAAAAAATCTCAAACTAAATTATCATCTTCACTACTCCCAATCACTCTCCATCGCCACCTAACTTTTTTTTTCTAATCTTTTCCACCGCCACCACCCCTCTCTCTTCCAACAGATCTGTCCTCTCTCTCCACCACCTCCACCCCTCGTTTTTTACAGACGTCTCTTCCACCGCCTCCATCTATTTCTTCCTATAGATCTCTCCCCTCTCTCCACCACCTCTCTAGATCTCGCCCTTCTCTATCTAGATCTTCTCCTTCCCACAGATAAAAAGAAAAAAAATTCAGTCTAAAACAATAGTCGAATTCGAATAAAATTTTCGACCACCAATGGGTAGTTCAAAAAAATTTTCAAAAATTTGGGCAGTTCAATCACTGATGGTTGACTTTTTCAGTAAAACTCAATCACTGTTGGTCAAGTTTTGTAGAAAAATTCGACCATCATTAAGCCGAAACGGATCTGCTACTCTTGTTAAATTCTAAAAAAATTCGGAGAAGATGATGAATTCGACCATTAGCTGAAAATTTCGACCACCAATGGGAAGTTCAATCGCTGGTGGTTGACTTTTTCAGAAAAACTCAACCACTGGTGGCCGAATATTTTAGCAAAACTCAACCACTGGTGGTCGAATTCATTATCTTCTTCAAAAAAATAAATTTAGATCTGATTTTTTTTTTATCTGTGTAATGGTGAGGGGAAAGAAGGAGAGGGAAGGAAAGTAGGGGTGGGTGGGTTCTTTCCCTCTTCTCTATCTTTATGTAATTTTTAGGTAACCGGCGGTGAGATTGAGGTGGCCGATGGTGGAGTTCAGTGTAGTGGTCGGCGGTGGAGGTGAAGTGTTAGTTTAGTTTACACCCTAACTACCCCTAGTAAAAAGAAAGAAAAAATTGAAAGGGTAATTTTGGGCTAAAAGCCCATTTAACTTGTACATGCCCTCAACATTTTCAAGAACTTCCTTAACAACACCCTAATAAAATTATTTTTAGTAACAACTGACCTTTTGATTTAATGGACAAATGTGGAAATACTCTAATTTTAATTAATCATTTATTGTTACAATCCTATTTTAATTATTTATTTATTATTATAAATTTGTTTAAGTTTTTTACTAGTCTAATAAAGAACCAAATTATGACAATCATTTTTTACCTAGCTATATGTAGAGCTAACAAAAAGGCTAAAGTTTTTTTTTTTTTTCCTAATTAGGCTGAACTAGGCCATTTTTACATGATATATTTCCTGATTAAGCTAGAAATTGTTATTGGCAACCACAATCAGCTTATCCCAAAACCCTAAATACTGCCTCCCAAAACCTTAAATATATAGTGCCTCCGGAGACACCAATGTGCCGAAAAGAAATGAAAGCTGTGATGAAAATGATGAGGAGAAAGAGCAAATTAATAGCTCATACATTGAATGTAAAATAGAGCCCACATACACCTATGTGAGTTAGAGAATGTAACTCCTATAAGGATGGGGGAGTGTACAGTTTATAACCTTGGTATAAACAAGAGTAAATATGACCCAATTTAAAACAATTGAATAAAGCTGAAGTTGGTTATTTGAGACTTTTCTCGCTTATTAGTACTTTTCTCTTGTTCAGATTCTATTGTGGTTAGCTTATAAATTTAATACTTATTGCTTTTTTATCTTCTTCAATTTTTTGCCGCTAGCTTACAAATTTGCTTTTGGAATCATCTGAAAACATAATGAAGTTCGACCACCTCTATTCTTCCTGATAGTTGTGTTGTAATTTAAGTCCACTTGAAAAATGTTGTATGTTTTTAGATCTTCAGTTCCCATTTTTCTATTTAATGAACTATCCATCATATCCCACTCAATAATATTTGCTTCTTCAACCACTAGTCCGAATTAACGATCGAGATGGTTTGGGTTGGGTAGTAAACTCAAAATTAACAAGTTAATTAATTACACGAGGTATGTATTTGACCTCGGTGATGGGCTATTTTCTAAAATGCATTTGTATCATATGGTTCTATTTTGGCCTCAATATATATGGGTCAGGTTATATAGCCCTTTAAAAAAAAAATCATTGTGGGGCCCACATGATGCATCCAGGGGATAATTTTTTTGATATAATGATCTACATGATGAAATACATAGTGAGGAGGACATCATCTCTAAAAATCAGTTCCTAAATGCATTACATGTGGGTTCCACAAGCAGAGGTTATATAAAGGGGCTATATATCCTTACCCTATATATGCCACTACATAGTGCACCCGACAATTCCTTAGGGGTACGAGGAGACCTGTATGTTAGAATTTAATGATCAGAATGGCCACTTAGACACATGACATGCTGTGGTTGTTGTTGTTGTTGGTCAGAGACATGGGGAGCATTGGGGTTTACAGTGATGTGTGATAGGTGGCAGTAGGTATGCTTGCTTGTGGGAATGCATATATTTTCATGTTGCAAACAATATGCAGGCTCATTTATGATAAGAGAAGCTATATGTGGGAAATTAGTAAATGGGGGACATGAGGTTCACTGTACGTCTTCATTAAATCGTACACTTGCACACATGTGACCCACTGAAACGTTAATCAGAAGTGGGTTAACTCTTGATTGCGTCATTTAGAGCGCACATGGGCACTTCTAAGGCTAACTGTTCAACATGGAAACTCTTTTCCTTATCATAAACCTTTTTCTGGTGGTTTGATACAAGCTATACATAATGAAATTATAGAAGACTGGTACACCTCTGAACAGCAGATATGGAAAGGTGGGCCCAAGAGTTAATTCATTGTTCCGAGGGTCAAGATGACTGCGATTCACAATAGTGACTGGTGGTGCTCTTAGCCATGTGGAAATAGGTCTTAATCTTGGTGGTGGTGGTGGTGGTTGATGTCAAAACAGCTATTACATCTTCTTTAAGCTTGCACCCCAGATTGGCAGGATAAAACATTGAACAGTGCAGGCCACACCAGCTCGAAAGATGCATACAATGAAACCATGATGTATCTATGGCTTGAAATTATTTTGATGTGCAAGTTCATTTTTTTCTAAGTGATTACATAAATTTTGGCAATGTCAATAGGGTTAGATTATATAGCCCCCTTAACCCAACCCACCCCCAACCCCCAACTCGCCCCTTGTGAGGCCCACATAGAATGCATTCAGGGGTTGATTCTTGAAGAGAATGATTTACATGATAAGTAGAACATAGTTACCTAAAATTAGCATGTTCTAAAATTTTTAGCCTCAAATCTACCTGTTTTAAATCAATGGTCAAAATAAAAGTTTAAAACTTATAAATTTTTTAACATTGCATGTGGATCCCACAAGCGAGGGATTATAAAACCTGACCCATGTTAATATACTTTATTTTCTGATGAATTGACAATGTTTTTATGCTTCTCATTTTATCCTGAAGGTCACTGGAGGACAGGGTGATTATGCTCAGAGTGAGAAGAATCAGCCATATATATATATTTTTTTTTGAATTGGACCTAAATTAAAGATGAATCCCGTGGGATTCGAAACCAAGACCTATACTTTGGACAACCATGTTTCCAACCACTTTACCAAGTGGTCTTCCACAATCAGCCATATATATTACCTCTCCACAATCACGTTGATGGGTCGGAAGTTTCAGATGCGCTGAATGTGCAAAAGATTTAAGCCATTAGATTTTAAACTATGGGCCCTAGCCCAACAATTGGCCCAATCCATAAATGAATCAGTTAAATCTTTTTAATTGCAATAAATTGAGGTGAGGTAAGAAAAGAATCTCCAAAAACATCACACATGAATTTGATGAATTACAGGTTAAAAATGTTCCAAGGTTAAAAAATTATTATGAAATTTGAACTGATAATGTTAAAACAAGAAAAAAAAATGCAAAGGAGTATTGGTTAAAATTCAAAATCAACCAGGAACACAACCATTGAATCTGTTTTTTTAGGATGGCAATTTTACATACTCTACAAGGCTATACCATTATCAAATGAAAGTGTTTCAATTTATATTATGGAGTACATAATACAGGGTTTAGGGTGTAAGATTGATCCAGATAGATCTGAGTTTATACGAGGATGATTACCAAAAACAATGAGAGTCTCCATGAATTATTGACAGGCTGCATCTCCTAGGGCCATTTTGTAGCAAGCTGGAAGTTTTTCTCAGATTCCAATGATCTTTGAATATAATAGCGGATTATATCAGCACCAAAATCTTCCGAGCCCAACTAGAGAAATGATTATTCAAGCTTCACATTGGCCCAAGATTAGCTTAAGCCATTACGCTTAGGTTGCACTTGCTCAAGCAGTAAAACAGGGTCTCGATCTCGGATCAGAGTGATCATTAATTTATTAAGCTTGTCATTTGCGGGTGTTTGGGTGCGTAATAAGAAATTTTGAATTTAGATTGTGCCTTTTTTTTCAAGTCCAAATTAATCCAACCTTAGATTTGAAGGATCAAGCTCAATCCTGACCCAATTGAGGTTGGATTGAATAGGAAAGATGCTTAAGGGTGCGATTGTTTTTTTTTTTTTCCCCTCTTAACTAGTGGCAGGCTCACAAAAAATATTTTTTATTTCTAATTCATTAAGTGGTAGTAAGTGATCTCAAACCATTTACTACCACTTAATGGGCTTGAAGCCTTTAATTAAAGATTTTTTACTAGTTGTCATTAATAATTAGAGGTAAAAAAAAAAATCCCTCCCTAAGTCTTTCTACTCACTTAAACTTTTTGGAAGTGCAATTTAAAAGTTTTAGTGATGTCCAATACTCCACTGTTTGGGAAAAACTGAAACTCAAATATGCAACATGCACTTATCCACAAAAAAAAAAAAAAAAAAAGATACATATACCTACTCGGGGGCGAGATAGATGATGGTGACCTTACAATCTTAGTAATCAAAACCTTTGTAAAGAAGTGATGCACGTGCTATGGAACGTCACT
The DNA here is from genome assembly GCA_002174775.1 of Macleaya cordata. Classification (NCBI taxonomy): domain Eukaryota; kingdom Viridiplantae; phylum Streptophyta; class Magnoliopsida; order Ranunculales; family Papaveraceae; genus Macleaya; species Macleaya cordata. The sequence goes on along the minus strand of MVGT01004145.1, from coordinate 610,716 downwards.
CCTGCAACTTCTTCCGTTCTCGCTCCAAAAGCTCTCTCAAGCTTCTAAAATTTTCATCCAGATTGTAAGATAATCTTGTGATCCAAACTTTTCCTAATTTTTAGCTACCTGCTAGAAGAGTGATGCTAGAATGCCCGCACTTTTTAAGTAGGGCTAACCAATTTAAAGCCAAACAATGTTGGCCTCAAAGCCATTTAGTAAGTTCGAGTTTGGGCTTGGGCCTTCACCCACACCCTTCTTCCTTACGTGATCCATTCACATCTATTTTATTCATGAGTCCGGATATACTTACAGGCTTAAATGTACAGGCTAGATATACAGCTTCTTTTAGGGCCTATATGAGGTTGATCTAAGGGCTGAAGTTTTGTAAAAATGTTCTACTCATGAAGTAGATCATCTTCAATAAAAAATCAGTCCAGTCTAAAACCTCTAGCCCCAATAAAAGTTGTCTCTTTTTCTGATCGTTCATTTCTCACCGTTAAGTTTTAATCAACTTCCGATCAACTTTTGGTGGGGTTAGAAGTTTTAGAATGTGCTGAGTTTTGGTGAAAAAGATTCACATAATGAGAAGAATATTTTCACAAAACTTCGGTCCTTAGATCAACCTCATGTGGGCCCCACAAGAGGTTGTACATCTAGCCTGTATATTTAAGCCTTTAAGTACATCCGGACTCTTTATTCAGACACTAGCTTACTTTTTCTACGGACATTCTTCTTATTGTAGATAAAAATTAGCCTTGTATCTTCTTTATGTGGTTTTACTTGTTACACTTTATTTACACTCTGCTTACAAGTCCAGCCCATTTTTCTGTCGGTTACATGGAACTGACAATATAAATTTTCAATATGGCATATCGGTTCTATAACAATATGCTAAAGCCTACAACGGTTGCTACAACAATCTGTACTACAATGTGAATTTGACAGTGAATGTGTGAATTCTACACACTCTCATGAATCACGTCTATTTTAAAGTGAAAAAAACCCACCAAAAATGCATCTTGGTGTAGAAGTTACTACAGCAACTGTTCTAGCTCTAGAATTACCCATTCTATAATTCCGACAAGCCGTTTTATGATTGCACTATCAGTTCTAAATATCGAACAAGCTATTTAGCATTGTTGGTTTTGTGGAACAAATAGTTGTTAGTCTGAATGACTAAAAAGTTTGGCTAAAATATTAGTCCCGTAATCTATAAACTTTGGCCAAATCCATCGATTCAGTGTTTTAGGGTAGGGTAGTTTTACTTACCCCATCATTAGCCTAAAAAAATCACATTATGGCTTAGAACTAGGGGTGTTAACGGGACGGTTCCGGATCAGAACCTAAAGGTTTCAGATCCAGTCCTGTTAACATGAAGCGGTACCGGATCCTTTCAGTTCCGGTTCTGGAACCTCAATTGGTGGTTCAGGATCCGGTACCGCTAGGATCTGCGGGTACCCGATACCCGTTTTTAATTATTATTTTTTTATTTTTTCACATAAAACCTATTTAAATTTTATATTTTCGTATTATATTCAATTATAAAATTTATATTATTATGAAATTTGTTATATAATAGCCATTAGTTTCTTTTTTTAATTAAAAAAAATTAAAAAATTATTGTATAATAGTAAATTAATCTAAAAATTTATAAAATTTATACGGAACCGGGTATCCGTTGGGTAGATCTGAAATTAAACGGATCCAAAATGGGTAGATCTGAAATTGATCCAAAATTTTTCGGATCCACAAAATGAGGTTCCGAACCGCAAAAAACGATTCCGGTACCGTTTCGGTTTCGAGTAGTTTGGTACCCATTGACACCCCTACTTAGAACTATAAACCAAATTCACAGTCGTAAAATGACACGAGTGCTAGGTATCTAGTCAAACCCTACATATTGGATCTCTCCAATATCAGGTGCACGAGGAAGCAAGTTGTGAATCATCAAAGTCATGTGCAACATACCCAAAGACAACTATTAAGAAAATAATAATAAACAACATCAATCCACAACACAAAAAATTTATGTGGAAACCTCAAGTTCGGAGAAAAAAGCATGATGGACCGGTGAAACATCTGCTATCAATGATAAAATAAGTACAATAAGCAATCTTATATAAGGTATATACATCTTCACTACACTCACCCTACATTATTAGCTCCACCATAAAAGAACTCTAAGAGAGTCATACATGAAGAACCCCAAGAACACTCTTTGAAAAACATATCTTCAACATCTCCCTCTCTCTCTCTAAAATATAACATTTCACCGTTACTACCACCTCTCTAAAACCTTAGAGATGCGCTGCCAAAATCCACTTGTCATTGTGTTTGACATACACCGTCAAACCACAGCCCTTGTGTCTGTCTTGTCGAAACCCAAGACCCCCTTTGAGAAAACCCGTTAGAGAAACCCTCACCTTACATCAATGTCAAGTTGGTCAAGGGAAGAGGCCCTAGCCCTAATGGTGTCCCTTGAGGGGGCCTGATCAATTAGATGAAAAAGTTTTAGGGTGTTGGCACCCCTGAAATCTTGTTGGCAGGCCCCATAATATAACAAATGCAAATTCAAGGTAGGGATGCCTACAATCGNTCGACCCGCCAATTAAACGGGCCGAGCTAGGGTTGTGGTTTTTCAACCCACTAAAAAATAGGGTTAGTTTATATAACCCACGAGCCAACCTGCCAACCCGCCTAAGTAAGTATTAATCAAGATTTTGATAAAATTATTTTGATTCCACTCATTCTCTCTATATATAAAACTTTATTTAAGTCTTTATTAAAGCTCCATTTTAATTCTATTTATTCTCTCTTAATTAAAACCTATTTCTTCTCTAGCTATCTTAATTAAAACTTAATTAATAAAAATCAAAACAATAGAGAAGATTAATATATTTAGGGTTATTAGAGTTAGGGTTAGGGCTAGAGTTGGAAAAATTGACCCATTTAATAAACGGGCTAGGGTTAGGGATGGGACTTTCTAGCTGGAAAACTCGCCAACCCTAACCTAAATAACCCTAACGCTAGCCCGTTGCCGGATCTACGTGTTGATGTCATCCATCTTGAGAAGCAAAATCAATGCCCTAGACTGGGCTTGCTTTGGCTTAGCCCATGCCGAAGTAACTTCAATACAATCTAAGATCCTGGCCCAAGCCCAAATAATTAATCTGCACTGTAGGTTTAGAGATGGTCCATTATGAGGGATGCTTACATGCCTTACCGTTACTTCAGAATTGTAGGGATATCATTTTCATTTTTGTAGGAAGAAATCTCTCATGGAAAAGAAGTTAGATCCAAAAAAATTTATTGTTAACTTAATCTTCAACTAGCTTTATGTGAAGGTTAATTTTTTTTAAAATGACGTGATTTTCTATGAGGATGATTCGATTTTACATTGTGGGATCCATAGACTGATGTAAATAGCACCTAAAAATAGGCAGATTGGTAATAGAGAAAAAATAGCTTGTAGGAGGTGTGCGGTAGGAGGTGGTAGCAAAGGGTTCACAAGCGAGTAAGGGATGCATTTAGATGAGTGGTTGAAATGACAGCTCGGCTAAGGTGGTGTTAGTTTTTTTGCCCATAGTTAAATGGGCTTGAATGTCTGAAAGGATTTACCACGCCATTGGAAGCCCATTAGCTAGTAACTTCATCAGTTACATAAGGGGTCCCATCCAACCATCCATTAATTGAGGGGAACCCACGTACGGACGTTGGGTCAGGGCTGGGAACGGAGGAAGTCACTTATTTTTATTTTTTGTTTAGAGGAAAAAAAAAAAAAAGTAAATTCAAGACCTCATAATAAGGACCAAATTACCATCTATAAGGGCAACTCTAGTGGAGTCCCTAAACTGCTTAATCAAGCAGTTTTGGGCACTCTATTGGAGTCCCTTAACATCTTAAAATGAATCCCTTGTCACTAGTTTAGGGATCCTTAGTGGAGAGTCGAACGAATGAGCGCCACGCTGAAGGAATGAGTGTGCCGCTCAATGGTTGAGCGTCACGCTCATTCAATTAGCGTAGGTTTTTTTTATTTTTATTCCTATAAAATAGAAAACTAACTTTTCTCTCTTTTTTTTCCTATTTTTTCTCCTTAAAAAAAAAAAAAAAAACTATATCTCTCTCCTCCTTTTTTCTCTCTTTCCTTTATCTATTGTTCCATTTTTTCTTTTTTTTAACCCCTTTTAAGAGATTACCACTAGAGCAAAAACACCTTTTAACCTCTAGGGTTCGACATTAAGGTAGGGGTGTCAATTGGTACCCAAAAACCCGGAACCGAACCGGTTCCGAGACCTCACTTTGTGGATCCGATAAATTTCAGATCCATTTCGGATCTACCCGTTTTGGATCCGAAATTTTTCAGATCCACCCAACGGGTACCCGCGAGTACCCGGTTCCGTATAAATTCTATAATTTTATAGTTTAATTTACTATTATATAACAATATTTTAGTTTTTTTAATTAAAAAAAAGAAACCAATGACTATTATTTAACAAATTTTATAATAAAATAAATTTTATAATTGAATAGAATACGAAAATATAAAATACAAATAGATTGTGTGAAAAAAATAAAAAAATAATAACTTAAAACGGATATCGGATACCCACGGGTACCCACGGATCCTAGCGGTACCGGATCCGGAACCACCAATTGAGGTTCCAGAACCGAAACCGAAAAGATCTGGAACCGCTCATATTAACGGGACCGGATTTGGAACCTTTAGGTTCCGATCCGGAACCGACCCGTCGACACCCCTACATTAAAGGATTCATTTTTACATATTCTGACTTGCCCCATTCCATTCATCATCCGAGACCCGTTGACTAGACCTAGGTCTTTTGAGTTGAATCCGTTGACATTAAGAGACCACCCATGAACGAAGTCCAATACTCTAATTCAATTTGCTACAAGAAAGTTTGGTATGGAGTTGACACCATTAAATCTCAGACACACATGTAAGAGCATTTAATACATGTACTTACATAGTTACATAGTGGCTGGTTTTTATTTTTTTTATTTTTTTTAATATTTGAACCCTGTTTATTACCCATCAGACTATAGGGTTCAAAAATAGATGATTGAAAGGGCTATTTTTTTTAAGGAGTATCAAATTTGGTGCTCCTTAAAATATGGAGAAGGCCAAGTCTTCGTGCACCATCTTTTTTTTTCAAAACATCTCTCATTTATTGTTCTCCTTTGTTTATACCAGCCTGTTGAGCCCACAAAGGATGAAACAAAGCCTGATTTTTTTGTGAGGATGGTCTCCTCACTATGTAGATCATCCTCACAATGATTCCCATCATTTAAATAATTTTAACCTAGTCTAAGGTTAATCCAAATTTTATCTATTGTACTGTTAGATTTAACTCAACTTTTAGTAGTGTTAATATTTTTATAATTGTGTGACTTGTGGTGAAGATTATCTACATTTTAAGAACATTGTTATTATAGAAAATAACCCTTAGATCATTTCTATGTAGTCTTATAAATCAATGTAAATAAAACTTAAAAATAGGTGGAATTTTAATAAAGTAAAAGTGTGTGGAGGTTGGGGGAGAGAGTTTTGAGTAAGAGAGGGTGGGCAACTGAGGCTTGGCCTATGGGGAAAATTTAGTTTAAGTTGTGTTTTGAGATGTATTTTGGATCATGAGGCCCAACATTTGCATTATCCTAAACACCAAATCAATAGATCTCCATAGAGATATGAAAGATTGTTGTCATTAAGGCTCCCAAATTCGGATAGAGGGGTCGCTCCGTTAGTGGACTCTCTAGAAATTTTCTAAAATAATTAAGGGAGAGGGATAATTTTATTAGGGGAAGGTTCTCATTTCTCTTTTTTACACCCCATAAAAAATAACTACACTTCACCACCTCCACCACAACCACCACCACCCCAACCTTGCCATTGCCACCACCAACAACCCAACCTTGCCATTGCCACCACTACCATGTCACTACCCCCACCTCCACCACCACCACCACCTCCACTACCACCCCAACCTTGCAATTGACACCAATTAATCACGTTTTTCCGGATTCACCTTTTTTTTTCTTTTCTTTTTCTGGATTTTATTTTATAACAGGCTTAGAACCCATTCTAATTTTTGTTACACTTTGTTTACATCCGACTGTGGGCTTTGTTTTAAGGGATGAAGTGCTATTCTTTTTTCTTTTTTCTTTTTTTTCCTTTTTTTTTTGTAAAAAATGGTCTTCTCATCACAAAAATTAAACATATAAAGATCAAAATTAAAACTTCAGTGTAAACAGAAAGTAGAAATAATGGATGTAATATGTAAAAATGCAGGTGTCTATTGTAACATACTCCAGAAAGTCATTTACTAGTGACATGGATGAAGCAAGGTTGGACTTCGATTCCTTGGACAAGAATGTTGGCGGACCAAGTTTAGATGGGCTTGGTCAATTTGATTTGACTCCACTATATAATCACTTTTAGTTCCCATTTTCGTCAAATAACTTCATAATATAAAACGTTTTATCTCCCAATTGTCCAAAAGACCATTAATCATTCTTTTTCAAGTATTCTCATATATTTTGTAATATTTTGTAATTTTAAAACAAAAAAATTCGATTTTGAATTAGGGAGTATAAATAAGATTAGGGCATGAGATCAATTGATAGTAATTAGTAGAAAGCAGAATTGTGATTCAAAAAATTCTATTTGAAACTTGTGTACATTTCATAGAAGGATGCAAACGGACATGGTGCCTCTACAGATCTTTTCTTGACCGACCTCCTAAGTCTAGTTTGTCCAAGCCCAGCCAGTAAAAGTTCATGGGCTTTGATGGGCCATAGGCCTTGAGGTTCCAGAAGCTGCCCAATAACCTTGTCCGGCCAGCCGGCTTAAAGCCATTGGGAAATTTTATAGGCACCCCCAATAATGCAGGCCCCATAACGTTGACATTGGTAAAAAATGTTTGACCACAAAATCTTAAAGGCACCCCAACCTTAGGGGGTAAAAAATGTTTGACCACAGATTCTTTTAGTGATAGATTCTTTAGGATATTAACAGAATCAAGTGGATATTTGATGTTTCTTGAAAAAAATCTAAAGATTTTTATAGATTCACATTTTGGAGTATGGTGGAGTTTGCCAGACTTCTTTCATGAGTTTTAAGGATTGTCACTTATTTTTTAGAGGATTAAAATACTTATTTTATTAACTATCAATTATGGTAGGGGCGACACTGAGCACAAGTACCCAAAGCTGTGTTTCTAGCCCCTTAGCTTTAATTTTTTATAAGAATATTTTTTTTAAAATATAATAGAATACTTTCTTAAAAATACTTAAAGAAGGGACACACTTATTAAAAAATTAAAAATATTAAAAATACGATAGAATTAAACAATTTATAAAAAAATTAGGTTTTTGTTTGAATATATATGTATGAAATTAACATAAAAATTTACCACCAAAGGTTCGTTTCAATGTTCAGGTGGAGGTGTACAAATTGTTAATAATATAAACAGTGCAAGTGGTGTCTTGAGTTCAATTCTTTAAAAATAAAAATTAATGAAAATTATTATATCAAGTTAATGATTTTTTTTGGGTACTTACATAATTATTTTTTATGCGAATATATAGAGGCCCATTTTTCGGAGTTCATAGTGGTGATGAGATGGTATAAGATGACGGTGGAAATGGAGGTGGTGATGTGGTGGCGATGATGAGATGGTAAGGTGGTGGTGGTGGCAGTGATGGTGGCAGTGGCGGTGGTGCAGTGGTGGTGTGGAGAGAGAGAAAGAGACCATAGCTTCTCACTTTTAAAAATCTACGATAATCTCTTGACTTGAGGTCGGATTATTGAATGAGAAAAGTATATATACCAAGCCTTCAAATATCCATAAGAATCCATGAAAGTCTTGGGCCCATTAAAATCCTTAAATATCCAAAATAAAATGAATACCATGGATTTTTAAAGAGTTTTTAGGAATCATGTTTGAATACCACAGAGTTTTGTAGACTTTAAAATCTATTCAATTGAATACCCCGGACTTTTAAAGAGTCTTTATATATCATGTTTGAATATCACAGATTTTGGTGGACTTTTAAATATCCACCAATATCCAGATTCAATACACCTTCCTAAGGGAAACTCTTCCTACCTTGCAAAATTATGTACATATTTGATAATCAAAACACGTGTACTAGCTTGGTCGATGTAAATAATGAACTCCTCGGGCAGACAAACCATGTATGTACTGCACCAAGTCAACAATCCGACGCCTGTGAATATCCAGTGATCACCGCCGTATAAGCAACAACATCTCTATTGGAGATTTCGTCAAATACCTTCCTTGCAACATTTATATCTCCATATTTTGAGTATAATCCAATAAGTGATGATAATTATATCTATTTGCAGATTGTATTTAAACGTATCTACATGAATTCCTCTTCCAAAAAGAGCTCCAATCTCAGTACAACTCTTGATACCAAAGGTGAGTGTAGAACTATCTATTCCAATGCTCCAATGCTTCAAATTTGAATACAACCTTAGACCTTCATTAATTATAAACCAAACAAGTGTATATGAGATCAAGTTGCCGGTTCAACACTAAAAAATCGGTAGTGTGCTACCGATTTCAATTTGAAGAACCGACATGCTTTTGCCGATTTAATAAGATAAAACATTGAATTAGCAACTAGTAGCCGAAATGCCAGTACACAATAGGCATCGTGCTTCCGAACATGAATTTTAAAATCGACGGTACAGAGCTAATATAAGCTATGTGTAAATCAAACCCTAATAGGCCCTGGTAACTCAGAAAAAAAAAGAGATCAATAGGACATTGCACACCTATTTATCTCTCTTTCTCCTTTTCCTTTTCCTTCTCTTTCTCCTCCTCCTCCTCCTCCATCATCTGCTCCGTCGTTCTTCTTCTTCATTTTCTTTCTCACTTTTTCTCTCTCTCTCTCTAAAATAATTTAATACAAAAACAATTTGACCACAATGGGAGGGTGCCATTAAAAATGGGGACTGCCAACAAGATTATGAGGCATTTTGGGGGTGCCTACAGAGGGGGCTTGGCAATAAGACTATGGGGCCTGCCTATAAAACTACCCAAATCCATTGACTTTGCAGTTCTCATGCAGCAAATATGGGTCCATGTCATCCGAGAATATAGAATTTTTTTACTCTTTAAATCAGTTTATTCACATTATTCTAAAAAAAATCACCCTATTTTAATCTAAATCATCCCTTTTACCGAATGGATGGTAGTCGATTTCCTTTATGAATGGGCCCGAATTTTGATAGCCCAAGCTAAAATGGGCTTAGTTTTTCAACCAGAAATGAAATTCTTTTAAGAGTTTTTTACCTTGTAAACCCTAAAGTTGCAAAATTATTACATTTACTACCTTGAAACTCAATAAACTCTCTAAAAACCTCATTTTTCAACCTCGTTATAATAACTACCTAGATTCTTAGAATTTCATTTCTGCCCCTCTATTACTCAATGGAACCTAGGTTTTCTATTTCTTCTTTTTTCTCTACTTTTTTTCTTCTATTTCTCTTCTATTTGATCATCTTCCCCAACCTGCCATCCAATTCCAAGCTCCTCTCACTCTCTCCAAAACTCAAACTCTATCAGATAAGTCAATGGTATAATGGATTAATAAAAAAACATAGAAGTTAATGGTGTGATGGAGGTGTTTGCTGTAAAGCTTGTCTAGATCAATGTTTAGGATTTATTTGATTCAATGGGCCCTGGAACCCTTTAATCAACTAGGAAATTAAGAAAATCATTATTTTGAGAAATTTGATGATTGAATCGAAACTTGGCTTAGGCAATTAACACCAAAGGCGGTAGAAGGGTCACCATGTTGTATTTGTGCCATGACATATTTCAATGAAGCATTTAGTTGCAGTAAATGTTTTTAAATTATTTGATTTCTTAAGGAATAAATGCAATACAAGATCTAATCATTGGAGCATTGAATCTTATTTGGAGATTAGAAGATGTGAATTTGAGTTTTAGGGAGAGGAAGAGCGATGGTAGATTGGGCAGACGTTTGGAAAAAAAAACATTGAACAAAAAAAACCTAGTTGGGAAAGCAAGGTTTTTTAGGAGTTTGTTGAAGTTGAAGGCAGTAAATGTAATAAACTTACAACTTTGGGGTTCATAGGGTAAAAGATGGTTCATGCATTCTACAATGACTTGTTTTATAGGAACTCTTCAAAATTTTATTGGCAGGCCCTGGTTATAGGCACCCTTGAATTTCCATTTGTTGTTGTTAGCATGCTCCAATCTTATTGGTACCTCCTAATTCCAATTCGAATTTATTCGTTTCAAAACTACAAAATATGTTACGAAACAAGTGAAAATACATGAAAAGGAATTGATTGATGGTCTTTTAGCAATTAGAAGACCCAATGACCTCTTCCATCAAATAGTGAAGAATGTTTTACATGATGAAGTGGTTTAAATAAATTGAGACCGGCACTAGTAAGTATTGAGTCAAACCAAATTGACAAATTCCAACCTCATAGGCCTACCAATTACATTTTGGGGGTGCCTTTAAAAATTCCTCCACAATTAGTATCATGTTATTCTTTCGGTTCGTTATGTTAGTAAGAAAGAAAATAATGCCCGTCCGGAGGCTTGTTAGATCAGCGATATTGGATTGTTCGTCTAATGAGTAGTTCTTAACCATGCAAGATTGTATCTCAACTATGCTATCTCCAGACATAGCTAAGAATGACGAGCAGCTTTTGATATTGTCCCATTGTGAGACCAGGAATAGGGACATCAATGTTCTGATCTGGAGCGGAACTTGTGGTTGCAAGGACCTGGTGGTCTTTGTGATCCTTGTCTTTTGGTGAATATCCAATAAACTTAAAACAACTTTATTTGAGATGTCCATGTTTGTGACAATGGTCACAAAAGGCACGATCACGTTCACACTTCTTATCAGTTGAACGATTCGAACGATAATCTTGACGCGGAATAGTAAGAGTGGTTGATTCGACAACAGGAAGGTTGGGGGAATTCAACTCTTGTTGATTTTCTTCTTGTTGAGCAAATTATAGATTTTATGTACTTGGAAAGGAGTCGAACAATAGGATTTGGCTATGAGTATGCGAGCATCGGTCATGAAGACCTTACAGAAACTGCATGCCCCTATTCTGATTAAGTCGTTCCATGTACAGCTTGCCTGATTCGCACATGCATGGTTCGAGAGGAAGGATGGAATCCAACTCATCCCACAACGACTTTAGTCGCGAATAGTAACTGGAGAGGTCTGATTCTCCTTGCTCCAGATTGGATATAGTTTTTTTTAACTTATAAATCTATGGGGCATTGGACTTAGCATATTTTGTTTTCAAATCAACCCAAATATCATGTGCGGTTTCAACATACATCACACTAGATTTTATCTGTGGGCTGACGGAATTAAGAATCCTAGACCCCACCAAATCGTCACATTGCTTCCATGCATGAAGCTTGGTGGGATCTGATGGTTTGGATATGCTACCATCCACGAACCCCAACTTATCCTTAGCATTCAATGCTTTGGTGATTCCTCTCATCCAGGTGCCATAGTTTTTGCCGGTGAGGGGAGGAGAGTGAAGAACAGATGTCGGGCAATCCGACTACTACAAAAAATATGACTTTTAGCAGGGGTCGAAATTGGCCGGTAAAAGTTTTACCGACGGCCAGAGTCGGTCGTCGGATTAGTCACTGAAGGCCTCGTCGCTAAATATGTTAACGACGGCAAAGAAGCCGCCGGTAATTGTAATTACCTTTAGCGACGGATCCTGGCCGCTGGTAAAGGAGTTCATATTTTGGTCACCCAAAACTTAAAACGACCAAAATGCTGGTCGACTAATTAAAATATCGACGGACAAAAGCCGACACTAAAAGCACTTTTATCGACGAAGTTTGTGGCCACCGCTAAAAGTAATTTTTATCGACTGTTATAAACCGCTACTAAAAATATGATTTACCCAAGGTACCTGGCCGCCGATAATGGATCATATTTACTGACCAATGATCTGGCCGCCGCTAATCTCTATTTAGTGGCCAATTGCTGCCGCCGCTAATGTGTATTTAGTGGCAAATTGTGGCCGCTGCTAATGTCTATTTAGTGGCCAATTGTGACCGCCGCTAATGTTTACTTATACAATTACATTTAATACAACATAACAAGACAAGGACTCCTAGCATGAGACCAATTTGTTGAAGTACGTGTAATGTTTACTTATACACCATTATTAGAAAACCTTAATTTGTTGAAGCTTAGACAATAAAGATGATCGATAGTTTTCAATTTATCCTAAAACATTTCATAATAAATCAATATGAACTATACAAAGCTCATCTTGATGAAATTTCACAAAATAGATCTTCTTCTTCCTCTCGAGCTTAGTTCTACCCCTACCAAAACCCAAACATATAGATCAAGTTGTATAAAATAAATGAAGTTGTAGGTACTGAATTTAAATTAAATGTATATGTAAAGACATGTTTATTCATAACCAAAAAATAAAAAAATTGAACTGAATAAATAAATAAATTTGCACAAAAAAATAATAAACACAAAAATTAAGAAAAAAATTGAGCTATAAGTGCAAACTAGCAAGATTATGAATCAAGTAGTACTACTAGCTAGCAAGGCATCTCAAATCAACCAATTAACTATAGATCAAACAAAAAAAACAGCAAAAAAAAAAAAAAATCAAACAAGAAACCTAATTAAAAATCTTAGGTTTTCAAATTTGTAAGTTGGCAGTACAATAAGTTGGTGGTTTATTGGGTGGTTTTGGGGATGTTTTAGAAGATCAGTTTTTATATATGTAAAAAAAAAACGTGAAGAAAAAAATTATTAAGAATTAGGTTTTATTTTCTTCTCTTCTTTTGGGTAGACGGTAGCTGCTTGTTTTGCAGGATCTTTGAGAAGAAGCGGCTGCATCTTCTTCTCCTTATTCTTGATGCACAAAGAAGCCTACTCCTGCTGAGTTTTTTTGGACGTATAAGAGAGAGAGAGAGAGAGAGAGAGAGAGAGAGAGAGATGCTGTGTACCCCAAGAGAAAATTGCTGCTGCTGCTCTTCTCCTTCACGCCCAAATCAGAGTACTGGATCTGCTGTGTTGCTAGTGTTAGGCATCTTTGAGAAGAAAACAAGGTTGCTGCTGCTGTTGTTCTTTACTCACAAGCGAGAACAAAGCAGGGTTGCTGCTACCGTTTTTTCTTCTTCTTCATGTGCAAGAGAGAAAACAAAGTTGCTGCTGCTGTTTTCCCCTCTTCTTTTGACGAACAGAGCTGCTGCTGCCCAGCTCTTTCTTCAACACCAAAACAGGACAAAGAAAGGAGGTTGCTGCTATTCATTCACGCCCAAAACAGGGGCGAAATACATTCAGCACCATAGCTGTTTGCTACCCATAAACCCCTCTTTTTCTTTTCCTTTTTGTTAGTTTTCTTTGAATGAATTTATTTTTGAACAAAACGAACTAAAAACCCAAGCTAACAATGATTCAAAGAAAATAAAATCTCCAGATATTATAGGAAATAAGAAGAAAGCCATACGAAATAAAAGACAGCTACTGTACTTCAAATCAAGCAAAAAGAAAATTAATTCAAGCTCTAGTTGGAATAAGTGCAAACTAGCAACATTATGAATCAAGTAGTACTACTAGCTAGCAAGGCATCTCAAATCAACCTAATTAAACAAGAAACCTAATTAAAAATCTTGTTGATAGGAGCTCTTGTTGATGTATTTGTTGGCACGCATAACCTGGGTCCTATCCCTCTTGGCTATTCTAGAAAGAGTTCTCCAAGTGAGAATTATGTGATCAAACCCAAAGCTACTCTCATCTCTTGCGATCAAATGAGAGGCCACTTTCATTCAAGAAAATCCATTGTTGAATATCTCTCAAGGGAGAAAGAGAGAGATCTTAACACATCAACTAATACTTAAGAGTTTGAATCTCTAAAACCCTAATAATTCAATCAAGGAAATCATCTACAAGCAATTCATCACAAACAGTACTAGAGGAAGAGACAGGCAACGCCAATATATAACAAACCACAAAGAACAACCCTAATGAAAGGGAGGTTTGAGAACTCAAAACAATCATTTACTACATGATGAACGTGTTCATGTATCCTGTAGACAACTTCATATCCTAGCCCAATGGAAAAGTTTCAGTTCAATAATCTCAACTACAAGTGAAATAATAGAAGAATTTTCTTCTACGTTTTTTAAGTATAACTGTATAAGAAGATAAAAACAGTGTAGTGTTTTTGAAAACTGAAGAACTGCATAATATGTTAAAATTATGGGTTCCAAATTCAGAGAGTTGTTCATTAAATTAGAAGACCTAAGTTGGGAAATCACTAATGTCCCTCAATAAATAAGAAAACATAACACAATTTCGTTGTGACATTTCAACAAACAGTTATGAAGCAACAAACAGTTGTGACATTTCTCCAAAAAATAAAATGTGGGTATCATCAATTACATTCAACAACAGATTACAGACACTTTCAACACCCCCCTAATAATTTTTCAACGTGACAAGATTAAACAAGAGTGGTTTAAACCCAAAAAACCCTAATAATTTACCAAAGAAGAAATTCTTACACAAAGCTCTAAAGAAAATGTGTAACAACACAAATTATAACATAAAATTCTTCAAGTAACATTACAAATTAGTGTAAATAGATGCAAATAAATTTAAGGATGAAAATACCCTAATCTGAAGAATCAAATTGATTTAATCTTTCTTTCATACATGAATCAAACAATACCCTAGTTCCTGTGAAGAGAAAAAATAGATCAGTTCCTGTTAATTTTTGAAGCTCATTGGTTTAATGCTCATTGTGAAGCAGCAGCAGCTTCAGCTTCAAACAGAGAAACCGAATAGAACAAGAAAAATAATATAGAGAAGGGGGGGTTTAGGGTTACCGGTGATGTTGGGGATGTGGACGACCGTTCTCCGCTGAATAAAAGAGAGTGACAGAGAAAGATAGAGGGAGAGTGGGGTTGGAGCCGTGGAGGGGAGAAAAAGAGAGAGAGAAAGAGGGAGACTGATTTTCGTTCAGCTCTTCCCCTCAAATTATTATTTTTTATTTGGGTCGGGTTCCTTTGACTTCATAAATTCCACTTAATGTGGAACGTTTGGGTAATACCGTGGGATCGGGAAAATCGGACGGTCAATGTGTTGCAGTGATATTTTGGAAAATAAAACAAGAAAGGTTCAATTTATCGTATCTTGTTTTTTCGTAACGCATCGATTCACAGAGGAAGAGTGATAAAGAAAATGTAATCAGATGGCATCTAAAAGTTTGGATTTACAGAATCAGATCTGAAACCCTAATAATACTGCAAGTTTTCACAATTTTATTTGAAAAATTCTAAGAAAACTTTAGGTACGTAGTAAATTTGTTTCAGAAATTCTTGGATCTTGAAGGGATCAAGCAAATATCGAAAACCAGTTGATGATCAAAAATTGGTTCCACTACCAATTGATTGGGTGAAGTTGGAAGATGTAGGTTTAGAGACACAGAAATAAAAATTAACAAATAGAATAGAATTTTTAATCATAAAATTTAACAAATAATAATCTATAATTATCCATTTTGGGATCTTAAGGAATTCCAAATGATCCTTTTCTATGTGAAGTAAAATCTTCAAGAAACGCACATCCTCAAGCTGTTTTCCCACGAAGATTAGACGCGGCTGATCCACAGGGATGCTTTCCGGTCCTGAATATTTGCCTTAACGAAATCTGCATTTCCTTCACTTTGTTGAGGTGATGAGATCAAGGCTGAAGAAGAAGATGAAGAACAAAAAAGGAAATTGTTGTTGAAGAAGAAAAAAAAAAACAAGGAAAGTCAGCACGTTTGGGAAATGAGAAATTGATCTTTTCTCTTTTTTTTTTTTTAAAATCTTGTTACAACACATTAACCGTGAGATTTCATCATCGTACGATCATACCCAAATGTTCCAGATTAAGTGGAAGTTCTAAAGTCAAGGGAACCTGAACCTTTTTATTTTTTCTGTTTTAGAAGAGGGCAGGTTTTCACACGCTATTTTTTGTGTGCTTTATTTTGGGTGCGTATATTACCACCCAAAATAGACGGGTGCTGTAGTTGGGTGTCATCTTATTTATTTTGAGTGCGGATATTACCACCCAAAATAGTTAGGCCTTTTACAAATAAATAATGTTGGGTGTAATCTGTTAAATAATTAACTTGCTAGAACTTTTAATCCCATCATGTTATTAATACACTTCATGGAGGTCCTATATGAAAATGATCTGATGGTTGAATTTTGTGAGGATGTACATATTCTGTTGGCACTAGGCACGACACTTCGCACGGTACATGGGCATGGCATTGATTATAGCACGGTGAATGCTGGCATTGGGTGTTGGTCATTTCGTGACATTTAGAACGATACCAGGGCACAACCTTGGTAATGGCATTGTGAATGTTGGCACTAGGTACGACACTTCACACGGTCCAATGACATGACATTGATTACGACACAGGACATGGCACTCAAAACAGTACGTTACAAGGGCAAGATACAGGCAATTTATGGCATGGCAAATATATTGTAATACCCCGAAAAATTTAATTCTTCAAGTTCATACTTGATTTCAATAAACAAGTTAATGCGAAGTTTATTTTGTATGTACCCGAAGTACATACACGTAAATAATACCGTATACATGAATATTATTCGATGAATAATATCTAAGTGACAATAATATTTGAATTATACTCTATAAAGAGTATTTGATAAATAATGCGACACATTGGTGAAAAAAA
>MVGT01004145.1:562174-573079 GCA_002174775.1 Macleaya cordata | reverse complement strand
TTTTCTTCAATTGTTTCAAGGGTTTTGGGGGTTTGTAATTGGGGACAAAATGGGGGCCATGTTGGATTAACTTAGATCTGGTTTGAAGGAAGATTTTAGGGATTTTGGAATCCGCTCCATTTATTTCCAATCAACAGTAAGAAATCCTTTCTATCTTTTGCAGATGAGTTCTGCACTATGAAGTTTCTAGATCTAAGGAAGAAGAAGACCCAAAATCTGTTGAATATTTTTTAATTTTAAATAAAAAAATAGAAAAGAAAAAAATTTGATAAAAAAATCAAAAAATTTAAACATGACGTGGCAAAATGCTGCACATAGTTTGAGGCGGCCACGTCGGCGCCACCTCAAATGTTACCACCATGTCAGTTGTCGACCCCAATTTTAGTGTTACGCTAGCAACACCCTTGGACATGATTGTGAGGTTTAGCCGAATCCAACTTAATGTTTTCTTTGTGACCCAAGTCGATTGTCCCTCGCATGACTTAGTGATAAGTACAGTTCTCTCGTTCCACACTTGTCGGAAATTCGTTGATGAAGTCATCCGAATGAAATATCACTATAAAAAAAAAGAGTTTTTTAGTGGATAGATGAGTATTCTTCTCCTAGAAACACTATTGGGACCGGCCTAGTAATCTGTCCATTTGGACAGATTGAGCTGACATTCAATCACAACCACTTCTTATATGTTTGCAGACCCCACACATATATATTATATGGTTGTGATTGTGTGCGTACCTTCGACGAGGGACTAGCTAGTGCTAACTTCTAATGTTAATCTCAAGTTTGCGTTTAAGGTATGGATTTCAGTTAAAAATTCTTGAAACTGTAAATTTGTAGGGACCATACATACACAATAAGTGGTAGATGAAGAGTGCCACCTTAATCTGTTCAACTGGACAAAATAACCTCATATCATTTTTGTTTTTTCAATCAACCTCTGAAGATTATAAATTTAAGAACGGTGAGTTTATTTTAGATGATGATCAACATCTATAATGAGGAGCTTATCCACTCACAAAAAAATAACTCTTGAATCAACTCCATATATAAGGCCTCACAATCCAGGTACCTTTGATCATCTCCACCACTTAGTAGTTTTGGATTGGGAATAAATATTATCATGCTCTGCCAATTTATTTTTTTTACTTGTTCGATCCAATTAATTAACACTTTGCTTACACCCACCTGTAAGGGCGGAGCCAAGTAGCACTTGGATGGGGCATGTGCCTCACACAAGATTTCAAAAACGTTGTTCTATAGGCCCTGCTTGGTATGCAGGAAAAATTTACAGAATGTAAATTACCACAGCTGTGGTAGTGGTAGTTTACATGGACAAACAGGGTCATAGGTATCCTAACTAGTAGAGGAATACCATACCAAGCAGCTGATTTATCAATTTGACCGAAAATAACTGTAGATGCGAATTTTCTCTGCATACCAAGCAGGGCCATAATATCAAAATTTTGTAAAAGTGCCTCACCCAATTGATAAAATATTAAATATTGAGTTAGGAAGATTGAAATCCTTTTAAGGCCCACATAAAGGTGATCTAATGGCTGATTTTTTGTGATAATGAAGTACTCACTTTGTAGATCTTCACAAAAAATCATATCATTCTAAAACTTCTAACCCCACCAAAAGTTATGTGACTTATAAGCTGTCTATTTTTACAATCAACTTTAAACCAATTTTTTGATGGGCTAGAAGTTTCAGAACATGATATTTTTTGTATAAAAATGATAAAATTGACAAAGAAATCATCCTTGCACCGTCAGATCATGTTTATGTGGGTCTGCATGGACTATATGTCTATAACATATCTCTTGACCATAACTCATATAGTATTACATTTTATAATTTTATTAGGGGTTGTTTGTTTTTTGCTACTTATTGCCACTAATTACTGGTGGGCCCACACAAACTACTCTTTATTTTTCACTACCAGGTCTCAAAAATAATAATTTACTTATTGATGATGAAAAATAAAAAACATATTGTTTGGGCCCACCACTAATTAGTAGTAATAATTGGCAAGAAAGGACACCTTAGTCGACCTAATTTTTTTTGAAAAAGAATTGTTTTTAATGTCTCAATTGTAACTTTTCTACATATAAGTGAAAAAGTAGAAAAGTATATATGGAATGCAAAAACAAAATTACTTATATAAGTAGAAAAATTTCTTTTATTCAAAGCAAAAAAATTTTACTAGGGCGTTTGGCAACCAGAAGCAAAAATGCTTCTGCTTCTAAAAAAAGCAAAAGTACTTTTGAGAAGTAAAATATAAGGAGAAGTTTGTATCGTAAACTATTGACTCATAAGTCTAAAAATATGATGAGTTATTAGTTGTTACACGGTACTCGAGGAGAAACAACTTCTAAGAAGTAGAAAAGCAAAAAATAATTTGCTCAAAAAAGAAGCAACCCTTTTTGCTTAAGAAGTCACTTTGCAAAAAGGTTACCATACAAACGTTTTTACTTTTAGACTTATATAAGTCAAAAAGTAACTTCTTAAGTGGTTGCCAAACACCCTCTTGACTTGTGAGAAGTTAATTTTACCTCGAGTTACGCATTAAGTTTGTCTTTTTCTTTCTTAAACAATTGATGATTTCTAAAAAACTACGAACTTATTTACTTATAAATTAATACTTTGCCATACAAACTTCTTCTAACTTTTGGGCCCGTTTGGTAACAATTAAAATAATTGATTATGAAGCGCATAATCAATTATGGAATTTTTTTTTTTGTGTTTGGTAAAAATTCTAGAATTGCTTATCACATAATTAGAAATAGATTCCATAGCTCAGACCTAGCTCTTCAATTTCTCTCTCANAAAAAATCCTACGGTTCCTCGACTGAACCGGTTCCGCCCGAGTTCGGGGTTCCCCGAGATTTGGTTCTCTTCTTGTTCCGGCCTTGAGCCGAATTTTGGACCACTGGAGTAAAGCCTGCTTGGTCACAATAAAGCAATTTTTGTTAAATTTTGCACGTAAATCGAGGTGCGGCCAAAACAGGTATTTTCCGTGGTGTGCGAAAATTTGGCGTCTACAGTTATACGTGAAAAATGAAAAAGTAGCAATAAATTTATATGGTTCAAAACACATACAATATACGTGCGCGTACATCTTGATGAGAATTAAACTCAATTCGTACAAGCGTAGATGTTACATCTCAAAGTAACTATGGGATAGAAGAAAAGATAGATACAAAATCTTAGGAAGGGGGAAGATAATCATAGAGAAAATAAAAGAGTTTTGGTAGTTTTAAACTTTTCATTAAATAATAAAAAAAATATTGTGGATGTTAAAAATAGAAGATTTGAAGATAATTAAAATGGAGAAAATCGTGAGAAAGATTTAAAGAAATGATAAAAGTTTAGTGTGAATTTTGAGAGACAAAAAGTTACAATAATTTCTCTATATATTTTTTGAAAAAAATGTTTCTAAGGATTTTGAATGTTAAAAGCCTCAAAAAAGAAAATTAGCTTAATCTTTTTTCTTTTCTTTTTTTTTCTTTTTTTATTTTTTATTTTTTATTTTTTATTTTTTATTTTTTTATTTTTTTTTAATTAGTTAGCTGGTTGATGTGCATGCATGGCTGTCCTTAGTTAGCTGTACGTGATGAGATGTCAACATCTTTTGATCGATCATATCATTAGAGATCTTTTTGATGAAATATCATCAAAGAACTTATAATTCAGATCTTCTTAACTTAAAAATAATAAATTTTAGAGATTTTTTGGCTACATACGAAGCAGATCTCAATAAGATGTTTTAAAAGTCATACCACATAGGAAGAAGAGCACATTTACATTGGACATATCTACGTGGAATATTCTTATAAGCAGTGGCGGATCCAAGATTTTCCATCAGGGTGGGCGAGTTAACGTTGACTGGGTCAGAGTTGACCGAGTCATTTCACTTCTTAATTCCAACAAAAGATTTTTATTTTGTATGATTATACTCAATGAATTTTTACTTAAGTTCTATATAATCGTCTCAACTTCGACGGTATCAAAAATCTCAAAAAAAGTCACTTCTTAGCTTTACAAAGATTCTTTACACTTGTTGTCGATCAACCTTAACTTTTTGAACCATATTCAAATTATCAATGATACTAAAAAAAAAAAAAAAGACCAAAGATATGCTTACATCGTTATTCTACCATTCCTGTTACATCTCTTGTTTATAATTGCCTTTGAGGCATACATAAAGATGAACTAAGGACTGATTTTCAGTGATGATTATCTAAATGGTGAGGATGAGAACAACTTACAAAAAATTAGCCCATTCTAAAACTTATAACCTTATCATCTAATTATTTAAAATTTATGATAATTGAATCATTCATTTTACCGTTACATTGCATCAATAGATGATGATGTTACTAGTTTTAGAATGGTCTGATTATCAGTGATGACGATCTATATGGTGAAGACTCACAAAATAATCAATCCTTTGTTTATCTGCATGGTGATGGAGATCGAATAATAATGTACGTAGATGATTTCTCATAAAAAAATATTTCTAATATATGTAACAAAGCCATTCAAACTTCAAATGTGTTGTTTTTGCTTGAGATGATTTTGAAAGTAAAACTAATGAATAAAACTTTATAATTTATACACTGGTGCATCAGATTTGATGCCACACCAGATATACTTGATTGAAATTTTAGAAAATAGGGTGGTCAAATTGTTTATCATATTCATGAGTTTTAAAAAAAGAGGGTGGTCAATTGACCACCCTCTTCACAACGTGGATCCGCCACTGCTTATAAGGTTGTGTTTGATAATATTTGAATTCTATAGAAATGGGTTAGTTCCGTGGAAATAATACAAATTCCGTTGTTTGTTTGTTATTTTAATTCTACGGAATTGGGGGCCCAGTTACTTAAAAGCGTAGCTAATAATTAATTTTTAATGTAATTCAATGGAATAGGCTTCCTTGGCTCCCCTAAGGAATTAATTCTGCGGAAGTGGTAGAAATGAATCTATTTCCACATTTCCTTACTGTCAAACACAACCTAAGGTTTTTTTTGGTTAATGCAACTTGTACTCTTTGGATGACTCTCAAGATGAGGTGGCGAAATCTGCTTTGTGTAAAGTTATTTTAAACTCTTTAAAGTTAAAAACAGATCTGGCCACCTCATCTTGGGAGTCATCCAAGGAGTATACGTAGCATTATCCTATTCTGTTTTAGGATAATGCTATTTGTACTCCCCGCTTGAGTTCCTGGATGGCTGAAGCAGGGCTGTCTCTAAGATTTGGGGGCCTGAGGCGAACTTATAAATGGGGCCCCTATATGTTATTAATGACTAAAATTGGTATATGTCCAAAAAAAAAGAAATTTATTAACTATCTCAAAACTTTTTTGTTCTGCACAATGTAGTTCTCATATGAGATCCAAACCAATGTAAATGCAACAATGCTTACAATCATACCCTAAAAATTCTCGTGGCAATGAAGATCACCCAAAAAAATAAAGATGACCATAATCACTTAAATATTGTTCTTCTAGTATTCTTTGCTGCAAAATTACCAATTATGCTAGCAAAATCATCAATTATATGCTAGCATAAATTTTTTTAATATGATTATGCTAGCAAATCAAGCTTTGCTACTGATGAAAATTTTTATGAGAGAAAGAGCCAAAGAGAGAAGGTTTGGGCTTTTTAGTTTCACCTGAATGAAGAGTTTTTCTTTCTCTACCTGCTCGGTTTGATCGTATGAGAGAGAGCATTGAGAAGCAGAAGATGAATTAATGAACAAAATGGAAGAAGGGGCCCATTTTTATGTTCACTTGTAAAAATGTTTTCAAAATTGGGTGCAATTTTGGATTTTACCAAACAAACTAATGGGCTAAATTTTTTATGTCCATTTGGAAGTAATTTGTAAAAATATTTTCACTTAGGAGTAATTTTGGATTTTAACAAACAAACTAATGGACCCAATTTTTATATTCACTTAAGGGTAATTTTGTTAAAATATTTTCAATTGGGTGTAATTTGGAATTTGAACAAACAAACTAATGAATTTTTTTTAATATAACATATAATAGACAGAGTATATAACATTTTTGGGGCCCTTCAAAGGTGGGGGCCTAAGGCTGCCACCTTGGTCGCGTTGGGTCATAGCCGAGCCTGGGCCAAAGATCTTCTTTGTATAAAATTGTTTCAAACTCTTTAAAGTTTGAAAGCAGATCTCAACACGTTATATTTTAGATTTTTTTTAGTATCTTTTAAAAAAAAGAGAAATACTACTTGTACAAAATGTTTAACAAATAAATGAGGTAGATTTTTTTCATTGAGATCTTATCTAAAATCTTGCTACCTCATTTGTTTGTTAAACTTTTTATACATGTAGTATTACGTACTCTAAAAAAAATCTAGAAAGGAAGGAAAGTATATGAAATTAATAATTACTAAAATTATCTCAATCTTTCCAAAATGTAGTGAAATATAATTGGCTAAAGATCATTTGACAACTAAATATCATTTAATTAAGGTCATCTATACAAATTGATATCAATTAATAAATAACACGTACAGGCATGGATATCATGTATATATCTGTATTATAACTTATTATTATAAATTAAAGAAAGAGAGTGAGAGTATAAGTGTATAACAATCGATATATGGCTCTGATGGATGTCATTAAGCTGTTGATGTTGTTGGTATTTTTGCATATGAGCCTAAGCTTCTCTGGCATAGAAGGAGGGATGAGAACTATTTCTGAAGAAGAAGATTTGGAGTTGGACAGACAACTCAAGATTTTGAACAAATCCCCTGTCAAAACTTTTCAGGTATTAATTGGTAACTCCAAATAATGTTTTTTTGGTGACGATATATCATTGTTTAGATCACACTACAAAACATTACAATATGTTAACCCAATCAAAGATTATGTGATTATTTGTTTGAGATAATATAATTTATTATTTATGTTATACATCATGTGCAATTGAGTTGAATTTATTATTATTAATGAAATCAATGGCCCTCAGTGGTGGTGGTGGTGGGGTAGTGTATGTGATGGTGGAGAAGATGAAGATGATTGGGTATGTTTTTATTTGTGGGGTGAAGATAAAATAGTTCCTCATATTTTATTTTAAATGGGGAGGATGCCCCCAAGAACAAATGTACTCAAATTTTGGTCAAATTAAAATTTGACCAAAAAAACAATTTACCCTAGGATATCCCCAGTATATTGAGGATGGGGGATATCACCACTCGCCTCTGTAAATGGCATCCTTTATTCTTGTTAATTAAAATAAATATTTTATTTTTAGGAAATAATAATAAAGATAATCGTTGGAGGGAAGGAGAGAGAGTGGAGAGGATTTGAGAAGTTGGATTCGTAGAAAAGATGGATGGTGGTTAGGAAGTTTTGAGTGAGAGAAAAAAAAAAAGAATAATTTGGTAACTACTTAAGAAGTTACTTTTTGTATGGTAACACTTTACAAAAGTGACTTTTAGAAGCAAAAAAATTTTGGTTCTTGCTTCTCATAAAAGTAACTTCTCACACTCTTATATTATTTTTATTGATGTTATTTTTTCTTCTCATTCTCTCTCGCCATTTCTTCTTCATAGCAACCACAAATTTTTATCTTACTTTTACTGGTGATGATCATGACCATGATGATGATGGATGATTACTGTGGTGATGATGATGGGTGATGGTGGTGGTGGTGGTGGTGGTGGTATTGATGATGATGGGTGATGATGATGATGGTGGTAATAGTGATGATGATGTTGATAATGATAGTATAAATTATATAAACCTATAATTATTATAATAATAAAAATTATTATTATTATTACTATTGTTATTATTATTAAAATTATTATTATTATTATTATTTTATTATATTGTTGTTGTTGTTGTTGTACCAACAAATAACAAAAATAATAGTTCAATCTCTTTCATTTTGACTTTTGATCATGTTACGTGCCATATTAACTTATCAATTTATAAGTCAGTAGTTTACCATACAAGTTTCTCATAATTTTTTACTTCTCAGAAGTACTTCTGTTTATTAAAATATGGCCTTTTGTGCTCGACGAAATGACAAGATAGACGGCTTAAGTGAAACTTCGTTGAAATAGTAAAGATGTATAAAAATAATAAAGTAGCTATTTATTTTTAATTTTAATTGTTTTTTATTTTCCTAAAAGCCTATGTGATTATAACTAAAACTCCCTGTAATTTAGCACACTTTAAAAAAAAAAAAAAAAAACTAAAATTCCGTTGCATGCATGAATGTATAGCAACAACCTGAACCAACCTTCTGCACGACTTTCAGCCCAAGAAATATTACATGTAATGTTTGGGTGGTAACGAAAGCTAATAATAATATTATCTGGTTTATTAACCCTAGATGAAAGAAGGCGACATCGTGGACTGCATTGACATCTACAAGCAGCCTGCATTTGATAATCCTTTGCTCAAGGATCACGAGATCGAGGTAATCTACTGTATCTCTTAAAATTAATTTTTGAGTATTTATTATGGCACCTATCATTCTAATATAGGCACCCAATGTTTTATGCCTTTATGGGCATTTCTTTTTTTTTAAAGCAAACAAAGAACTTAATTCATGGATAAGGCTTGCTCAGAAACAGAGGCAAGCAGGGCTACAGAGGAGTAGTACCAAGAGTTTAGCCATGTTTTTTGGGGATATTGAACCTCTTCCCAATCTGGCTATATTACAAACAGTATCACAGTAAAAACCTTAACAAACTTAATTCTGGACTTATCAACATTAACCAAAAGAGCTTTTAACTCTTTCATTTGATCCTTGTTCCGCCATCCCGCCACATTCATTTCAGCATCAACACTTGTCAAATTCTTAACGAAGAGACAATCATCACATTCCCATAAAACATGCAAAAGACCCAATTCCATCATCCAATCAAAAGCAGCCTTTGCACAATGGATAGATGCCTTTACTTTTTATGGCAAAATTTGATATGTATGTCTTCCTATACATGTGTTCTTCTAATAATCGTTCAATATTGGATATATGCTATTACACTTCAATCGTGCCTTTCTAAACAAAAAAATATATATATATAATCAGACCTCATTTTTTTTTTTGATCGGCACAACAAACGAATAACATTAAAGGGGAAGAAGAATATACAAAAATATAATCAGACCACATTTTTTGCTTTGAGGTGCTGCCTCCTGAGTGTTGATCGATCATTATATATGTCTTATGTACTCTTTTTTGATCAATAAATAAATAATTCCTTTTTGCCGACCGAAAAAAAAGAATATACAAAAATATACAGAAGCTGTTACTATCAGCGAAAAATATACAACAAACGAATAATCAGACCTCATTTCCAGTGAGGTACGTAGTAGAATCTCTCATTCTGCAGACATTGCCTCAGCCTTTAAGTATAGTTATATTCTTCTTCTCGGCCGACCTTTAACCCCCTCAAGACCACAATTCTACAAAGAAATTAACTAGGCAATTGCAGCTTTTAAAAACAAAACGTGGCAACTTCAAAGTTGCAAACATTTTTTAATATAATTTATTACTAAAAGTGATATTCAAATTTAGTTTTGCATAATTTAGAATATTGTAACTTCAAATTAATTTGCTGTTTAATTATTTAATTAATTTTGTCAATAACTTCTTTAAATTATTATTTTGCTGTTTAATTAATTTTGTTTGGATGACATATTAATTTAGATGAGACCTCGTACTTATCCAAAAAGCTTAAGCAACAGTAGATTATCATCACCATCTTCGGCTGCTGCTCAATCATTGGAGAGCGTGTTAGGACGTATTGATTGCCCAGAAGGAACAGTCCCTATTAGAAGAACTAGCAAAGAAGATTTAATAAGAGCCAAATCTTTCTCAGAAACATTTATTAGCAACGCTGGAAGTAGTATTCGTCCTCTCACAATTGGTGAACAGGGTCAGCATGTAAGTTAATTAATTTGTTTTGAAAGTAAACCAGATCGATCTTTATTATATTTATAATCTTAAAAGTATGTTTGTGATATTAGTTAACAACTCATCTTAATATATGATGATGATATTCATGATGTTTACTGATCGATCATCAGTTAGCCGTTCGTTATTCGTATAATAGTACTCCCAATCCATATCCAAGTCCATATTATGGACTCCAAGCAGCTATCAAGGTAGACAAACCCTTGGCGCAGAATGATCAATTTACCTCGTCTCAAATGTGGCTTGAAGCTGGTCCAGAAAATAATGTCGATACGATACAAGCGGGATGGGCGGTATGTTAATTAATTAAACTTACATATATATATTAATTATGAAAGCGGTTTTGGATACATTTATTCTTACATTGAGTGTACATTAATCCGTGTGGCCTACATAAAAATTATTAAATGGTTAATTTTTTGTAAGGATGTTCTCCTCGTTATGGAGATCGTCCTTACTAAAAATCATCTAATAGTAAAACTTTAACCCTATCATCCATTAACCCAACTTAACGGTAAAAATAAATAATTCAATCATTGTTGATTTTTAATAATTACAGGATGATACGTTTACAAGTTTTATAATGGGATGATTTTTTGTGAAGATGTTCTCTTCATCATTTAGATCATCCTAGCTCATTGATGAAAATCAGCCCTTGGTTCATATTCATGAAGGCCCCTCAAGCAATTGTAATATAATTGTAACGGTGATGTCAATTTAAGGGTGTGAGTAGGTTCTCCTCATCATATAGATCGTCTCCATATAAAATCACAAGGCTAATAAATCACCCATTTTCTTATGGGTTAGAAGTTTTAGAATGATGTGATTTGCGAGGACGATGATCACCATAGAGAGATCATGCTCCTCACAAAAACTCAAACTATTCCAAAACTTCTTACCCCATCAAAAACTTCTTATCCCATCAATACCCATAGAAA
>MVGT01004145.1:539892-556146 GCA_002174775.1 Macleaya cordata | reverse complement strand
ATCAAAAAGTTAAAAATACCCTTCTTTTTGTTTTACAATTCAGCGCTACCCACCATCGTCTTCCCCCTCTCCCTATTGCATCTCCAGATCTCTCCCCCTCTCTTCAGATCTCCCTTTCTCCTCTCCAAATCTCTCTCGATTCTCTCTACCAAAAATGAAGACGATAACAACGACTAAATGACGAAGACCTCTCTCACTCTCCTTACATCCAGATCTCCCTCTCTCTTCTTTCTCTCTCGAGAAGATCAAAACGGTGATGACGGTGGTGGAGCCAGTGAGGTGGTGGTGTTGAAACCCACTTGCAGTCCAAATTGCTTAAACCACGTTACATGTATCTTTCATTTACAAAAATCTTATTATAGTGAAAAAAAACTGCAAAAAAAAGCTCATTTCCCACCATTAATGGTGGATTTCAAACCCTCTTTTAAACCCCCAAATAAAAGGCCTAACAAATGAACTCCCACTAAAATCTATCTCAAGAGAGCTCATCAGGAAGAAAAATAAAAAACAAACCCTTGGATTTTGACTTGAGATTTTTTTTTTGAATAAATGATCAGTTTTATTTGATTTTTTTTTTTTTGAAAAAGTGCTGCTGCGTATAACGGGAATCTAGTTCACAGAATGCTCACCGGTGGCTTTAGAACTCCATTAAAACCTGAAAGATATTGATAGTGTGTTTGGATGCAGAATTCATGTTTCCCTGGGAAACATGAGTCCTTGGAAACATGAATCCCTAGAAACATGAATCCTTTGATTTGTTTGGCAACAATAAAAGAATCCTTGGATTCATGAATCCTTAGAAACTTGAATCATTTGGTTTGTTTGGTTACCATTTAAAATCCAAGAAAAATCTCTATTTTGTTGTTTTAATTTTTTGGGGTGTAATCTATATTGAGTTGGGTGCATACATAGTGAATCCTTAGTTTAGAATTCCAACAAATTCTAAGGGGGAGGTAAGACTCCAAAACAGGAATTTGCTGGAAAAAATGTTTCCCTGGAAAACATGTTTCTAGGGATTCTTGGCAGCCAAACAAACCAGGGAAACATGAATCCCTACCTTAGAATCCCCCATCCAAACAAAACATTAGTGAATAGGTTTAAGTATGGATTTTTGTCTTTATTAGGTCTCTTATTTAATTTAACTTTTTAGAGAAGGAAAAAAAAAACTTTGGGGATAGAGTATCAACGGTGTCCAAGGTCTGAAAGTTTTGACGATCTTTTCGCTTTCTCTCTAAAAAAATATAGATCTCCCATTCTCAAAACAAAAAAAAACCGATCTTCATCTTCTCTAAACCCCACTGCTCTTCTCTCTCTAAAACCAGTTTTAGTTTTAGGGTTTTTTTTTTCCTGGAAGACAAAGAAAGTGAAAACAGAGGTATGAATGGATTTTTAATCCCTGGGCCCACCCCACATAGTTGTGTTTTGTAGTCGAGAAATTGAAAGTGGCTAATTTCAATTTCTCTTTTACGCCACGTCAGCATAATATCTCACCTTTAATTAAGAGTTAAAGAACGGATCATATGGAGGGGCTATTATTGGGCTCCCTAAGAGGGGGTGCAATAACTGCCCTCATTTACGAATATAAAATTTTGTGTTACTACTTGCGCACATCA
This sequence comes from Macleaya cordata, assembly GCA_002174775.1. Lineage (NCBI taxonomy): Eukaryota > Viridiplantae > Streptophyta > Magnoliopsida > Ranunculales > Papaveraceae > Macleaya > Macleaya cordata. Next base: position 554,533 of record MVGT01004145.1, on the reverse strand, counting down.
TCAATGATGTTCTCTTTTTTACCTTTTTTTTTTTTTTTTTTTGAGTTTGGGCCATACATAGAGTTTTTTTTTCTCAGATATGATTAGTTGTGTCGTCAAAGTTGCATATATGTGTTACTACTTGATCAACAGGCAGACATTTATTATCTATTATATATCTATTATACTATACTATAGGAGAAGCCTTTGGGTTAATAAAACTCTTTCTCTTAGGTGTGAGTTAAAAAAGCCTACATTATAAGCATATGACCCAATCTATTATCTATTATTGGGTTGACAAAACCCTCTCTCTTAAGTGTGGGTTAAAAAAACCTACATTATAAATATAAATCCTAATTCTAAAACAACTAAATTTTCTAATTATCTAATAAAAAAATTCAAAATTTTTTTTAAAAGAAGCTCCGTGCCTTGTACGGGATATAGGGGCTAGTAATATACTATATGAGAAGCTTGAGTTAACAAAGCCTCTTCTTTTAAGTATGGGTTAAAAAAAACTACATTATAAACATATGGCCCAATCTGTTATCTATTATTGGGTTAACAAAATTCTCTCCCTTAGGTGTGGGTTAAAAAAACCTACATTATAAACATAAATTCAAATTCTAAAACAACAAAATTTTCTAATAATCTAATAAAAAAATTTAATTTTTTTTTTAAAGAAGCTCCGTACCTTGCGCGAGATATGGGGGCTAGTACATTTCCTATTGTCCGGGTCTATTTTCTCATTAACAATACGATCGAGCAAGCTGTGTGCTTGGGGAAAACTTAGAACTTTTCGGATCCTTTGAAGACAGGGAGCTGGCCATCCCTAATTTGATTCTCGAGATTAAGGGGGTCATCTTTAGTGGACTAGGAATTTCGAGAAGTTAAAGAATGTTTCTTTTGCGGATTTGTAATATGCAGTACATTTTTGGTCGTTTTGACCGGGTGGTCCTCTATCGATGTATTCTCTGGGTGCTACCTTAGCACATTTTTCTTTGGAATCTATCTTATCCTTTTTCAAATAAAAAACCTTATAACTTTTCTGCTTGGAATTAATTATTGTACAACTTATAAATTCTAATCTCTCTTTTTTTTTTTCCAAATGATAACGGATCCGTGTACATCATTAGTTGTACATCGTTATTCTTACATTATTTGTGGGACTCACATGATGAGAAACCAATGGCATTTTTTTTGTGAAAATGATCTACAAGATGAGTAAAACATTCCTACAAAAACTCATATCATTCTAAATTTTTTAGCCCTATCAAAAATTGATTAGAAGTTGATTGAAACTTTTCAAAGAGGTGACGTTCCCGCTTAGCAATTTACTTTGCTCCCGCCTCATGATTTGGCTTTTGAGGGCCTGAGGCTTCTAAAATTTGAAACAAATTTTTAATTGGTGAGCGTTTCCATGCTCGTACTGATCTGATTACTTAGCTAAGGGCGGGTTCGTAAAACCAGTGGCGAAGCCAGGAATTTTTTCTGGGTGGGGCACTTGGAGAACAACGAATTACTTTTTTTAATCAACTTATTAACAAAATTTTCAATTGAAGCGTTAAAAAATAATTTTTTTTAAAAAAATAGGTTAACAAAGGGGGTGTTTGTTTTCTTGCCACTTATTACCTCTAATTAGTGGTGGGCCTACACAAAATGTTCTTTATTTTTCACCACCAATAAGTAACTTAAGGGTTTTGAGTCCCATAACTTTTTAGTGGTGAAAAATAAAGAGCATTTTGGGTGGGCCCATCACTAATTAGTGGCAAAAAAATAAACACCTCATAAAATTATAAAATGTATATATATATATATATATATGAGTTAGGATCAGGAGACATATTATAGATATGGTCTATGCAGGGCCCACATGGAATGATCGGACGGTGCGAAGATTATCTCCTTGCCAATTAGATCACATATTATAGATATGGTCTATGCAGGGCCCACATGGAATGATCGGACGGTGCGAAGATTATCTCCTTGCTAATTAGATCACATATTATAGATATGGTCTATGCAGGGCCCACATGGAGATGATAAGATGATCTCCTTGCCAATTAGATCATCTCTGTACAAAAAATTATCCTATTCTAAAGCTTCTAGGAATTGGTTTGATGTTAATTGTAAAAATAGACAACTTATAAGTCATGTAATTTTTTATGAGGTAAAGAATTTTAGAATAATGTGATTTTTGGTGATGATGATCTACACGATGAATACATCATTATCACAAAAAAATAGCCGTTAGATCACCTCTATGTGGGCCTTACAAAGATGCATGTCATCTAACTCAATTTGGCAACCACTTAAGAAGTTGTTTTTTGAGTTATATAAGTCAAAAAGCAAAAAAATTTGTATGGTAATATTTTTTCAAAGTGACTTCTAGAAGCAAAAAAACTACTTCTTTTTGGAGCAAATTTTTTTTACTTTTCTACTTCTTAGAAGTTGCTTCTCCTCGAGTACCGTGTAACAATTAATAACTCATAATTTTTTTAGACTTATAAGTCAATAGTTTACCGTACTAACTTCTCTTTATTTTTTACTCCTCAGAAGCACTTTTGCTTTTTTTAGAAGCAGAAGTGCTTCTGCTTCTAGTTGCCAAACGCCCATATTTTTTCAATTGGGTGAAGCACTTTTAAAATATTTTGATACTATACAACCAGGTTTTTAAAAACTTGGGTGGGGCACGTGCCCCACCCAAGTGCTACATGTCTCCCAGCGTAAAACCACCTAGAAATGAACTAAATTATTATTGTAATCTAACTTGAGCAAATTAACCTAGCCAGCAGTAGCCAAACGTGTGTGCAATTGAATTCGCATGCACCAAAAATCACACTAACTGTCTATTCTTAGTCCAAAAAGGACATAAATAACACAACTGTATTTTGCTGGACAAAAAATATTCCTACAGTAAATACATAAGAACCAACTAACTTTTTATTTGGTTTTTTAAAACAAAAAATGACATAACTTTTAAAATACGAATCAATTTTTCATAAAAATTATATTTTTAGAAATCATTCATTGAGATCTTCGAAATCAGAGCAGTCATCAATATTTTTTTCTTTAAGAAAATAATATTACGAAATATGTAAATTTAATTTTGTATATATGAATTGTGATTTTTATTAAGTTCAAGTTGCGAATTGCAAAATTAAATTTCTTATTACAAATTTGAATTTGCATAAATCAACCATGATTTGTATTGAGTTTAAATTGCAAATTGTAAAATTGAATTTTTTATTGCAAGTTTAAAATTACATTTGCAAATTTAGATTTACATATCTTACGAAAAAAAAATTAAAAATATAGTAGCAACTGGTCTAGTTTTGAATATCTCGACAAACACTTTTCAAAAATATAAATTTTATCAAAATCGAATTTGTGCTTTAAAATATAGCATTTTAAAGTTTTAAAATAAAAAAATAACTAACTTTCTCTCTCCAACGAGTGTCCACCTTTCTAAATAAAGAAAGAAGGGTAAAATTGGTAATACATAAAGCAAAAGATGCACATGAGTCTCAAAAAAGATTAAAGCATCACTTTCTATTAAAAAAGAACTAAACTGTCAATAAAAAGTTAAGAAAAAAGGTTTTGGATGTTCGAACAAAAAAAAACTCAAAAACCTCATTTACGAAGCTGTAAAAACTCAAATTATTATATGCAAACTATAATTTGCATACAACAAATTTTCAAAAAAAAAACCATTCACGAAGCAATAAAACCCAGATTGTATGTAAACTATAATTTGATTACATACTGCAAATTTTAATTTGTATATAGTTTATTTTTAATTAAAAAAACCCCATTCACGAAGTTATGAAACCCAGATTGTATGGAAACTATAATTTGCATATCGTTAATTTTGAAAAATAAAACCCCATTTACGAAGCGAATGCAAAAAATGCATGAAAATAGACTATGTAAACTATAAGCTGTTACTAGTTTCATAGTCTAATTACGAAGATTTTTTTTTGAATTTGGTATTGTTGTCTGATCTCATTTTAAAGACCTTGAAAAATACTTTTCAAAAATATAAATTTGGCCAAAATCAAATTGTAGATTAATAGTAATGGCATTTTAAATTTTAAAAAAATATTACTTTCTTTATTTGCCACGTCATCGGTCCCCACAAGCGAAAGCAATTAAAAGTCTACATTTTTAGCAAAGGGAAGGGTAGTTTAGGTACTAAAATTTTGTAATTGTAAAATAAAAGAAGAAACTAACCACTTTGCTTGCAAAACTCTAAAAAGTAGGGATGAGACTTACAAGATAAAAAGTGTTTGTCCTGAAACTATTATAAAAGGAGGGCTTTTCAGCCGAATATTGTGTTCTTACAATCCGTAGCTAGGTCTAGACGCCAAGGAATAGTGGGCGATCCCATGCATTTTCGCTAAGAAATGTACGCCATTTAAGGCAGTAAATGTAATAAACTTACAACTTTGAGGTTCATAGGATAAAAGATGGTTCATGCATTCTACAATGACTTATTTTATAGGAGCTCTCCAAAGTTTTATTGGCAAGCCCTGGTTATAGGCACCCTTGAATTTCCATTTGTTGTTGTTAGCATGCTCCAATCTTATTGGCACCTCCTAATTCCAATTCGAATTTTATTCGTTTCAAAACTACAAAATATGTTACGAAACAAGTGAGAATACATGAAAAGGAATTGATTGATGGTCTTTTAGCAATTAGAAGACCCAATGACCTCTTCCATCAAATAGTGAAGAATGTTTTACATGATGAAGTGGTTTAAACAAATTGAGACCGACACTAGTAAGTATTGAGTCAAACCAAATTGACAAATTCCAACCTCATGGGCCTGCCAATTACATTTTGGGGGTGCCTTTAAAAATTCCTCCACAATTAGTATTATGTTCTTCTTTCAGTTCGTTATGTTATTAAGAAAGAAAATAATGCCCGCCCGGAGGCTTGTTAAATCAGCGATATTGGATTGTTCATCTAATGAGTGGTTCTTAACCATGTAAGATTGTATCTCAACAGTGCTTTCTCCAGACATAGCTGATTCTTCTTTGAATGATCAATTGAATTGCTTGTTATATATATTAGAAAAGGGTCAACCATCATGGAATGGCTAAGTGGTTGAGCCCTTAGATTTTAACATAGGTGCCATGGGTTCAATCCTCCTGATTGCCACTTTCATTAAATTCTGACTTGGTTGTATGTAGATGAGAGGGGTCTTCTCACACCCCAAGAAATAGTCAGATGCACTATGTAGTGGCCCGGACACCTTGGATTTAAAAAAATAAATAAAATAATATTAAAAAATGGTCAGATTATTTAAATAGCCCCCGTTTGTGAAAATTCAGAAATATGTTGTGTTTGTATCTTTCACTAATTGTGAATTACAATGGATCATTTCATTGATATTTAATATGTATTTTCAAGAATAAAAGGAAAGTGATACCACCAATATAAAAGTAGAAAAGGAAACAAAAATATACAGGAAAAGAAATAAAGATAAACTAAACTAAAATAAAAAGATTTGATGGAGAAGATATCTTGTATGATATGTCAATCAGTTGGAGAGAATCTTTGAATTTTTTTATGATTTGTGGGGTCCACCGAGGTTAAGCATTATGTCTGTAATGAAGACTATGTGTGGAGATCTTGCATGCGTGAGGCAGGCAATGTAAGATATGTGTAATACCCCCCCTCAAGTTGGGACGGGAGACGAAAGGGGTTGAACGCCCAACTTGCTGATAAGACGCTGAAATTGTTCAACACCGAGAGGGTTGGTAAAAACATCAGCAAGCTGAGCATAGGAAGGTATATGTTGAGGAACTATTAAATGAGATTGAATTTTCTCACGAACAAAGTGGCAATCGATTTCAATATGCTTGGTACGTTCGTGAAAAACGGAATTTTTCGGCAATATGAATTGCAGCTTGATTGTCACAAAAGACAGAGAAAGGAAGAAGAATGGAGATCCAAAGATCAGTGAAAAGATAGTGTAACCACTGCAGTTCAGCAGTGAGATTGGCTAAAGCACGATATTCGGCCTCAGCAGAAGAACGAGAAACTGTAGGTTGTTTCTTTGACTTCCAAGAGATGGGACTATCATCGAGCATAGTAAAATACCTGGTAGTAGAGCGACGAGTAGTGGGACACCCAGCCCAATCAGAGTCAGTAAAACCTTTTAATTCAAGGGAACTACGAGAAGACAAAAGAATGCCATGAACAATAGTGCCCTTGAGATATCGCAAAATACGTAGAGCGGCATCAGAATGAACTGTCCTAGGGTCCTGCATAAATTGGCTGAGATAATTGACGGAATATTGAATATCAAGCCTAGTAACTGTCTGATAAGTTTTTTGATGTATGGGGTTGCTACAATGACAGTCACTAATTTCACTCACTAGCACAGTCTAATAAGCCAATGAGACGTCGATAGGAACTAGGATCAGTGGGAGGCTCGCCATCAGTGGGTAGGAGTTTGAGACGTTCCATAGGGAACGGAGAGACACGGGCACCAGTAAGCCCAGAATCTTTGAGGATGTCAAGAATATACTTGCGTTGACATAAAAAAATTCCTTTAGAAGAACGCAACACTTCAATACCTAAAAAATATTGAAGACGACCAAGATCTTTAATAGAAAATTGAGACTCTAAATGAGTTTTGAGGAGAGCAATGTGATGGTCATTATTACCAGTAATGATGATGTCATCAACATAAATAAGAACAAAAATAGAAATAGAATCCTTGTGATAAGTAAATAGGAATAGTCAATAAGAGATTGATGAAAACCTTCGCGGAGAAGAGTATTAGAGAACTTAGCAAACCATTGACGTGAGGCTTGCTTGAGTCCATAAAGGGATATGTTTAACTGACAAACCTTGTTGTCACCTTGTTTATTAAAACCAAGTGGGATGGTCATGTAGACCTCCTCATTCAAATCTCCTTGCAAAAAAGCAATGTTGATGTCCAATTGATTTAAGGACCACCCCTTAATCAAGGCAAGAGAAAGTAAAACACGCACAATGACTAATTTAGCAACTGGGGCAAAAATATCATGATAGTCGATACCTTTAACCTGAGTGTACCCTTTTGCTACTAAGCGAGCTTTATAGTGTTCAATGGTTCCATCAGAACGGTATTTAATTTTGTAGACCCATTTACACTCAATGGTAGATTTGCCAAGTGGTAATGGAGTGAGAGTCCAAGTCTGATTGGATTCTAAAGCATTGATTTTTGCAGACATTGCATCACGCCATAGTTCTGAGTGCATTGCTTAACGAAATGAAGTGGGTTCATCAGTATTGATAACTTTTGTTAAAAAAGCCCGATGTGGAGTGGAAAATTGCTGATATAAAAGGTAATTAGTTAGAGGATAAGGATATGATGTTGTGCCCCCAATGACAAAGCACACATAATCCTTTAAGTAACCCGGTGGTTGACGATTCCTAACCGGTCTATCTTGGACAACTGGGATATGTTGAGCACCTTGATCTGGTGGATGGGCAGGATGATCATCAAGAGCAAGATGATCATCGTGGGCACCATGAAAAGGAAGTGGATCAGCAGAAACATGTTGTCCTTTAATAGCCAGTTCAGAAGAAGCTGAACCAGAAGACGGGGTCTGGATATTACCATGAGGCGAAGGTGGCACCAATTCCTATGGTGTAAGAGACATCATTGATGGAGGGTGAACACATGACTGGTGGTCACAAGGATTAGAGGAACCATTATAAAAAATTGTATTATCATCCACTGAAGTGGAAACATCTATGGGATGGGATGATGAAGAACCATTTTGAAATAGAAATTGAGACTCACGAAAGATGACATCACATGAGATGTAAGTCTTCTTGGATTCAAGGTCATAGATTCTATAGCCTTTGTACCCAAATGGATACCCAATAAAAACTCTAGGTTTTTCTCTTTGATTAAACTTGTGTTGAATTTTTGTATTATGAGCAAAACAAAGACATCCAAATACACGAAAGTGTTTGAAGTCAGGCACTTTCTTAAAAAGCATTTCATGAGGGGATTTATTCCCAAGGATGGGAGTAGTTAGCTTATTAATTATATAAGTAGCAGTTAAGATGCATTATCCCCAAAATTTAAGAGGGAGATTGGATTGAAAATGCAAGGCACGTGCAACATTGAGGAGGTGCTTGTGTTTTCGCTCGACAACTCCATTTTGTTGAGGAGTTACAACACAAATTTTTTGATGAAGTACACCATTTTGGTGAAACCAAGATTGAACATCTTGAGATAAAAAGTCAGCCCCATTATCAGAGCGAAAAGTTTGTAATCGAGGGAAAAAAGTATCCCTAGATCCAGACGAAATTTTTTGAATTGTATTCCCATATTGTGTAAGAACGAAATAGAAAAAATAATTAAGATATTTTTGGGTTTCAGATTTGTTACGCATACGAAAGACCCACATGCAACGAGAATAATCATCAACCAATGTTAGAAACTACCGTGCCCCACTGAGAGATGGGATAGAAAACGGTCCCCAAATATCACCATTTACCAATTAAAAAGGTAAGGAGCTAGAAGAACTACTTGAAAAAAATTTATTTCTAGTTTGTTTTGCTTGAGGACAAATGTCACATAAACATTCAAGATCAGTAGAAATGTAATTAAACTGCAGAACCATAAATTTTAAATGTCCTAAGCTAGGGTGCCTTAGGCGCCAATGCCATAAGTCCTAGGGCTTATTTGTCATAAAACTAAAAGCAGTAGAAGGAGTCCAAAGATAATATAACCCCGCTACAAAATCACCCTGACCAATCACCTGTGTCGGTGACAGGTCCTGAAACAAGCAAGACGAGTCAGTAAATTTGATAGCAATATTATTAGATCGAGTGTACTGACTTTCAGATATTAAGTTAAACTTAAATTCAGGAATGTGATAAACATTGGTTAATTTAAAAGTGGGTGAAAAAATAATAGTCCCAATGTGACGAACTGCAGCGTGAGTTCCATCCGGTAATTGGACCATACATGTTTTTGGTGCTAGTTTCCAATCAGAAAAAAGATTAATAGAAGAGCAAATATGATTTAAAGCTCTATTATCCACAATCCAAACAGTATAGAGTGATGAAATTTTTTTACCTGCTAAGTTAACAGAAGGCATGGATGAAGATGGCTCAATTACGTCCTTAAGCATGACGAGTAGCTTTTGATATTGTCCCATTGTGAGACCAGGAATAGGGACATCAATGTTCTGATCTAGAGCAGAACTTGTGGTTGCAAGGGGCGGGGGGTCTTTGTGATCCTTGTATTTTGGTGAATATCCAATCAACTTAAAACAACTTTATTTGAGATGTCCATGTTTGTGACAATGGTCACAAAAGGCACGATCACGATCATGTTGACGCTTCTTATCAGTTGAACGATTCGAACGATAATCTTGACGCGGAACAGTAAGAGTGGTTGATTCGACAACAGGAAGGTTGGGGGAATTCAACTCTTGTTGATTTTCTTCTTGTTGGAGCAAATTATAGATTTTGTGTACTTGGAATTCGAACAATAGGATTTGGCTGTGAGTATGCGAGTATGGGTCATGAAGACCTTGCAGAAACTGCATTCCCCTATCCTGATTAAGTTGCTCCATGTACAGCTTGCCTGATCCGCACATGCAGGGTCGAATCTGAGATTTTGTGGGCCCGAGGCGAACTCTTGAAAACGGGACCCTGTATACTAGTATTGAAAACTAAATAACTACCTAAATTTTTTTATATTAAATTACGATAGCATAAAGCATTGCAATAGGATCAACCATAATTAAGTTCTTCTGCAGTATCCAGATCAAAACTATCGCTTACAATTATTCCTTAAATACTCTCATAACAATGAAGAACCACCCAAGAAAGTAGAGAAAATATAATTACTTGAAGATTATTCTTCTCACATTTTTAGCTGTAAAATGACCTATTAAACTTGTATACTCGAGCATCACTTACCTCAAGTCCTCAATCGCTCGGATCTAGTGATTGCGTGTTCTACTTAATCAATTATTCTTAAGAATTTAAGTTTATTCAATTGGTGTTTTAAAAAATCAGAGGACATGATTTGATCGAATATGATATAGAGAGGATTTTTGGCTTTCTAGTGTTAGGTTTTTTTTTATTCTTAAAGAAGAACACTTTTTGGTGAAAGAAGGAAAAAAAGTGGTAGTTTTAGTAAGTTGTTTAGCAGGTTATTTATTTAATTAGGGTTATTTTTAACTTATAAAGTAACTTATAAAGAGTCCAGTTCCATAGACACATACCATCTTTGTGGGTTCTACATAGAGATTACCCAAGAACTGATTTTTGGTAGGAATGTTCTTCTCACTATGTAGATCATTTTAAACAAAAATCATATCATTCTAAACACTGATTGAAAAAATGGACGACTTATAAAATCACCAAACTTTCGATGGAGTTCGTAGTTTTAGAATGATATGAATTTTAGTGAGTGATCTAAATGATGAGTAGAACATCCCTATAAAAAATTAGCCCTTGGATCATCTCAAAGTGGATCCCACAAAGACTTTGTAAATATAATGTCTGTATAACAATGTCCACAGATTTAAAGTCATTTCTGTAGTTTTTCATAATTAGCAGCTAAAAAATCGGTCTATATATATAATTTTTTGGTAGAATTTACATAACTATATAGGGTACTTAAAAATTCAGGGTCCCTCAAAATTTGGGGGCCCTAGGCTACTGCCTTCATTGCTTTCCCTCAGATCTGGCTCTGCGCACATGCATGGTTTGAGAGGAAGGATGGAATCTAACTCATCCCACAATGACTTTAGTCACGAATAGTAACTGGAGAGGTCTAAATCTCCTTGCTCCATATTGGATATAGTTTTTTTTAACTTATAAATCTGTGGGGCATTGGACTTAGCATATCTTGTTTTCAAATCAACCCAAATATCATGTGCGGTTTCAGCATACATCACACTAGATTTTATCTGTGGGCTGACGAAATTAAGAATCCAAGACCCCACCAAATCGTCACATTGCTTCCATGCATGAAGCTTGGAGGGATCTGATGGTTTGGATATGCTACCATCCACGAACCCCAACTTATCATTAGCATTCAATGCCTTGGTGATTCCTCTCATCCAGGTGCCATAGTTTTCACCGGTGAGGGGAGGAGAGTGAAGAACAAACGTCGAGCAATCCGATGGATGGATAAGATAGGGATTACCTTCTGGTGAAGAAGTCAGAGTAGCAACAACTGGAGTATCAGCATCGGAAGTATCTTCAACCATTACGGTAGTTCCCGTGAAGCACAAAACAGACGCTCTGATACCATGAAAATTCAAAAAGATGTTGTGTTTGTGTCATTCACTAATTGACAATGGGTCATTTCATTGATATTTAATATGTATTTACAAGAATAAAAGGAAAGTGATACAACCAATATAAAAGTAGAAAAGTAAACAAAAATATACAGGAAAAGAAATAAAGATAAACTAAACTAAAATAAAAAGATTTGATTGAGAAGATATCTTGTATGATATGTCAATACGTTAGAGAGAATCTTTGAATTTCTTTTTGATCTGTGGGGTCCGTCGAGGTTAAGTACTATGTCTATAATGATGACTATGTGTGGAGATCTTGCATGCCCGAGACAGGCAAGGTAAAATATGCGTAATAGTTTGTGAGGCCTATATGTAATGCATCGAGGAGTTAATTTTTGGAGATGATGTTCTCCTCATTATGTATTTCATTATATTTAAAAATCAACTCGTTCTAAAACTTCCTACCCTTCAAATTAGCTCTTAAAAAATTTGCAAGTTTTAAAATTTTATTTTGATCATTGATTTAAAAGGGGTAGATGATTAATGGGTTTGAACATGGTCATTAAACATGCACGTTTAGTCTGCTACTTAAGAAACCTTTGAAGAGGAAGAGACATCTAGCATGGCACCATCACCTGATCTGATCATGAGGACCTGTCTAGCAACATATCCATCATATATACTTACTTTGGAGCTCCCTCCACCAGACAATAAGCTAGCTAGCTCGCAAGAATTAACCAAGGCACTATGGGCTTGCAACCCATATTTTTTCCCCATGAACATAAGCAAGAAATTAAGTACCAGAACCAGAACCGACATGAACTAGAACCAATTTAATAGGTTCGGTAGTTTCTGGTTACACAGATTTCAGTATTAGACTAAATCAATCAAAATCATAATAATCTATAAACTTAATTCCAAATCGATTTACCACCCAAGGCAAAGGTGGATATTAATTCCTTTTTCAGATTCAGTCCTTCATGTATCAAAATCTAGCTAGCAAACAAGAACTAAATAGCATAAGATTGTCAAATAAGTTGCACAAAAAAAGTAGTAGAAGACATGAATAAGCAGCAGGTGGGTGCTTCGATCCATCTCCTCTTAACTCAAGCCCAGAACCTGATGAAAAAGAAAAGAAAATAGGTAGCTAGGGTTAGAAATATTTATATATATATATTCATGTGAGTTTAATTTAAACATATATATAACTATATTATGTTATTATCTGGTTCCAAGATTAATTTACCTCATCAGGCACTCCAAGAAATTTTAGCGATTCTGATCGAACAAATCGCAAAACCCACTCCAATTGCTAAATCCAACATCCATATTGCAGTAATCGTTGGTTTTGAGCCACACGAAATCAGGCCAAGGCGGACCTGAAGTACACTTGAGATTGATAATGCTATAAGAATGACGGAAATATAAGAAGCACAGGAAGCGGCGACCAAGCCCCATTTCTGGACCCTCCTCCTCATCTGCTTGCAACTCGGTGCCTTCAAGCTCCTGACCCAGTTCTTTACGCCTACAATGAGCATGGCGGACAACCCAGTCATGATTCCGAATGAGATTGCCCCGAATTCTATAACTTCCATTGTGACTTCTGGATCAGCATCGCACTCAGGTCTATTTTGTAGACTTCTTTGTCCAAGTGCGGTCAATGAAATGCCGATGAAAATGGCAAACACGATGAAGGCGTTCAGTTTGTACAGATCATCAAATGCATCACTAAAATCCTGATCTGTCCACCTATTATTCTTAGTCTTCTTGGATTTAGAATCCTCTTGTGCTGCCTCAGGGTCTTCAATATCTCCTTTAACTTCGAGGCTAAACATAAAAAAAATTTGCAACCCAAAACAAAAGTGCAACTTCTGAGTTTCACTTTATAAAGTAATTAATTGCTAGTAATTAATCAACTTCTGATATTAACAATTAAGCAAGCTCTTATATATGGGTTGTATCACAAGTTGCAAAACTAATCAGTACATTGATTAGCTCATCAAAAGTTAAAAATTTCATGAATGGAATTGGAAGCCAATTAATTAATTAATTGTACATGGCTATATCCATATATATATATATAATAAACAACATATATGTATATATAGTAGGAGGATACTTTATCCCATGTTAAAATGCCAATATGTGTCCAATTAATTATGTTATAGGACTCACAAAAAGATAATTCAAAAGTATGAGAAGGTTCTCCTCCCATATAGATCATCTCCATATAAAATCACATAGTTTGTTCTAAAACTTCTAACCCTAAAAAAAATTAGTTTAAAGTTAACAATATTTATAGACGGGCAATAAATCACCACACTTTTTGTGGGGTTAGAAGTTTGAGAATTATATAATTTTTGGAGGAGATGATCTGCATATTGAGTTTGCTATCATCACCAAAACTCGACCCTTGATCATCTTTATGTAGCCCCTAATTCTCATTGGGCACACATGAGGTATTCCTATATTGGGCAAAGTATCAATGAATTAATGTGTACACGACTTAATATTAATATATATATATATAGCATGCGAAGAAGGCTTGAGATTAACTCACCATCAAAAAGATAAAACTATCAATGAATTAATGTGTACAAGACTTAATATTAATATCTCATCATCTCGAATAAAATCATAAAATCATAAACAGTTGTTTCAAGTAATTATATATTTCTAGAGAGAGGGTGGAGATAGATGTTGTTACTTATTGTGCAGATAAGAGGGTTAATCTGGAGGGGGAGATAGGAGTGATCAGGAGATGACAGGAAGTAAGGAAGGAAGGAGTTCAGGGTCAATCAGGGTTTTTCTTTTCAAGATATTTACTTGAACTGGGTGAAAATTGTAAACGTGTAAAGCATTGTTGTGACTTTGTTCTTGGTCACTGATTTGTATTTGTTTCCTTTTTCTTTCATTAATAAGAATTTACCCTTTACACCTCAAGAAATAAATAAATAAATAAATAAAATGATACCTGATATGATCCGACGACATTTCTCGGCGAGGCTCAGTAGTTATGTTCGGCCGGCGCCTAGCAGCGGGCAATTGTTGTATTTCTGTTTGCTGTTCCACTTCTTCCATCTGTAAATAAACAAATTAATTAAGTAACTAAGACATTGAATTTGTTAAAGATCAAGAAATAGAAAATATTAATTAATTAATACATGATATACATATGTAAAATCATACTTCAACTACGTGAAACATATTTGAGGCAATTATATATTTATATATACCACTTACACAACCAGTTCCATGTCATATTAATATTCATGGTGACTAGCTAGCTCATATGGCAGTCAAAAAAACACCAAATAAATACCCAGATGTCATGTACACAATCAAAATCATATGCTAGGGCCTACATTCGATGATCACCTCATCTT
>MVGT01004145.1:513914-524629 GCA_002174775.1 Macleaya cordata | reverse complement strand
TTCTTCTTCTTCCAATACTTCCTAGATTTAACTAGTTGAAAACCATCATCCTCGACCTCTCCTTCCTTACCCTTGTCTTTCGATGGGGCCTTACCGAACGCCTTGCCATGATTGTTGTGCTCCCCCCCGCTGACCTCAAAACCCTCCACCTTATCTATTGCCTTTGCCAATTTTCTACAGTCCTCAGTGGCATGGCCTTGAAGAGAGCACATACTGCAAAACTTAGGCAGGAATTCGTACTCAAGTTCCTGTTCAAATCCATCTTCTTTACTGGTCCAAAACCATATAGACTTAGTAATCGGCTTAGCAAGATCGATCTCAATGCAGATCCTGGCCACACTTGGTCTGTAGTGACTCAAGGTCGGATTATCCACCTTCAACAGTCTTCCACCAATACGTTCTGCCACCCCATGCATCATTTCCTTGCTAAAGTAATTTATCGGCAGTCTAGGAAGCAGGACCCAAACAGGTGCGATGCTCGACTCTTTTTTGGGATTGAAAGTAGGCGACCACCGGAACATGCGAAACCAGTATCCCTTAAAATGTTTTTTCTCCCTAACTAAAACCTTGGTGACCTCTACTTCAGAAGAAAGTTTGAGGAGAACATGCCTGGGGTCAATCAATCCCACGACCCACTTACCAGTTAGCCCCCACTGTAAGTCGATGTGGGATCTGATGTCGTTTATGGAAGGACAACCCGCCGAGAATTTGAGAATCAAGGAGAAAGCCATGATCTGCTCCGATCTCAGAAGATCGTGGGGGGCAAATCTGATGGCAGGAATACCGTCCTTCATGGATAACCTATATTCAGGAACCCATTCAGGCACCTTCACCATCGACTTGGGAGCAAGTACACTCGCATACTGTTTCATTTGCGGGGGGGTTGTATCCGTCGGAGTACCCCCACTCTCCGACGAAGCTGCCAAAGCAGCCATTTCAAACGTAGCACCCAGTGGAAATTAAGTTGAAAAACCTAAGCATGCAAATAATCTCTCTATTGGGACCGGCCTAGTAATCTGTCCATTTGGACAGATTGAGCTGACATTCAATCACAACCACTTCTTATATGTTTGTAGACCCCACACACATATATTATATTGGTTGTGTTTGTGTACGTACCTTCAATGAGGGACTAGCTAGTGCTAACTTCTAATGTTAATCTCAATTTTGCATTCAAGGTATGGATTTCAGTTAAAAATTCTTGAAACTGTAAATTTGTAGGGACCATACATACACAATAAGTGGTAGATGAAGAGTGCCACCTCAATCTGTTCAACTGGACAGAATAACCTCATACCATTTTTGTTTTTTCAATCAACCTCTGAAGATTATAAATTTAAGAACGGTGAGTTTATTTTAGATGATGATCAACATCTATAATGAGGAGCTTATCCACTCGCAAAAAAATAACTCTTGAATCAACTCCATATATAAGGCCTCACAATCCAGGTACCTTTGATCATCTCCACCACTTAGTAGTTTTGGATTGGGAATAAATATTATCATGCTCTACCAATTTATTTTTTTAACTTGTTCGATCCAATTAATTCTAACACTTTGCTTACACCCACCTGTAAGGGCGGAGCCAAGTCGCACTTGGGTGGGGCACGTGCTCCTAGTTTTCTCTGTGTAGTAGTGATGCAGGGCATATTACAGAAAACTCAAATCACGAACAATAGAGAAGAAAACTTCTTCAATTCTTATTAATTTAATTAAAAACTTAGTTCTAAAGTATTACAACTGCTCTTAAATATAAAAAAATTACTTGAGAAGCAAGTAATAGCCCTAAAAACGAAAATTACTATAAAAAGAAAATTTTGTGCTAAACACAATAATAGAAACTACTAATTAAGAGAAGCAATCTGAAAAAAACGGTAACTAAATCCGAATTTTCTAGAGGATGAAAACACTAAAAGAAAACTTTCCTAAAATAGTAAAAACGCTAATTTCGAGGCATAAACGATGGAATTTGGCCAAAAAACACCCGGGTTAAACGCAACGTGTTAGTCTTGCTCAGAAGGTCATTTTACATCAAACTAGGCCTTTCCCACGAATTTTTAGAGAAGTTGGGTCCTGGGCCTCCATACACACTAACTCAGTTTACGCCAACTGGCGCCATCAAGTAGTTTCAATCCATACACACTAACTCAGTTTTTTGTGGAAATCTAAATCAGAGAGGAAACCTATAGAGTTAAAAAAAAAAACAAACATAGTATGATAGAAAATCAACACAAATTTTTGATTGATCTGCATATAGTCTGATAGGGGTTACAATAGGCGTTTTTTTTATAGGGTTCCTTCTTAGAACCTCATGTATTTATTCTTGCTGATAAAAAAAACATAGAGGGCCTAGTTGATTTTCTAGTTAAAGAATAGATAAAAATAGAGGCAACAGGCGATTAAAAAAAAACAGATTGTGTATAACAGAATGAAAGAGAGAGGAGAGGAGAGGATTAATCGTTGTGATAATCAGAGAACAAAAAAATCGACAAAAAAGAGATGATCAGAAAGAAAAGGTGAGAGAATCAATTATCCGCCTATCAAAGTATTATCATTTACTGTTAAAAAAAAGAAAAAAGAACAAAATAGAGAGATAAAATGAAATAGAGAAATGATCAGAGAGAACAAGTGAGAGAACCGATCAATTATCTATCTATTGATCAATATGTATTATCTTTTAATGATAAAAAAATAAAACTGAGAGAACATGTAAGATAATCGATCAGTTGTATACATAATATCTTTAACTGATAAAAAAAATAGAACAAAACTGAACAAAGAGATAGAACAAAATAGAGAGAGGAGACATGTATTATCTTTTATTGATAAAAAAACAAGAGAACATGTAAGAGAATCGATCAGTTGTTTAAGTATTATCTTTAACTGATAAAGGAAAAAAAAATGAAACAGAACAACACTAACAGAGATTGAACGAAATAGAGAGAGAGACAGGGTGAAAGAAAGGGATAGGAAAGGATTGATCGATCCTTACCTCACTTGCGATTTTGCTCCTGGTTAGATTGATCTTCCGAAATCCCTTTCTCTTCTTAAGGAGGAAGAGAAGTTACTTGAAACAATAAGATTCTAAAAACCTAGTTTCTAAAATAACGCCCAACAAAAATTCTACAAATTTTGGAGTCTTGATTTTTAGTGAGGGCGGGAACTTGACTTGAAGGGGGCGGGAATTGTGTCCCAATTTTTTTAGTAGCTTAATTTTCTATTAACTACTTGTGAGGTCAATTTATCTTATTTTTTATGTTATTACTGTGGGTCCACATTGATATGTTCCAAATACTCATATTTTTTGCAGATGATCTCCTTCACTATGTAGATCACCATAACAAAATAAAAAAAATATTCTTAATTCTAAACCCATAAACGATGTTTTAAAATTTTGAACGGTAAAAAGATTTTTAAATTTTTTTTCCATATTTTTTTTTGAGGGAAATTTTTTTAAATTTTTTTTCCATATAAAACTCAAAATTTAAATCAAATTTTTGTGTAATCTTTGGTCAAGTTGATCTACATGGCGAGGATATAATTCCAAGTCCTATGACCTTGTACAATGACCTCATGGCCATGTGCCATGGTTAATTTCATAATTTAGTGTTGTGCCACTGTGCTATGACAAATGTCACGCCGATGTGCTATGACCAAGAATCGAGACATTGTGCCATTATCGGTGCAATATCCTTATGCCATGACATTATGTCATGCCTTTGTGTCATGTCATTTTGCTAATCACGTGGCATATAAGACCTACATAGAGATAATTTTCAACAATTGATTTAGGGATGATAGTTTTCCAACTCAGCCGAGTCACACCTAACTCGAATTTCACTCGGTCACCACCTACCTAACTAACCATTACTAGGCCCAACACGTTATGGATTCGGTGTAACTCGGTAAGTTCGACTCGGTTCACTAAGCTCTGTTTCTTTTATGTATTCTTCTTTACATTTTTTGGCTGGTGATTGACTCGAGTTAACTCACTTCACTCGCCTAACTTGGCCTGTTTGTTTCGGGTCTTTTTTTTCTTTCGTAATTTGGCTCGTCATTAACTCAGGATGACTTGGACTCGGTCACCACCAAAGCTTTCTAACAACAAGAGTTCATAGCTATGGAATCCAAAGATAAAATCAAATTTTTTATTTTTTTTATTAATAAGTCGATTTTGCTAGCATGTGAATTTTGAATGAGTTAATATATATTACAAATTACCAAAAAAAGAAATTCAATTTTGGGTTAAAGTACGCATAATTCCAATTTTTTCTCAGGTATCATTTCAATTTGTTTAGTTTAGTTCAATTAGATTACAAATTACCAAAAAAAAGAAATTCAATTTTGATGCGTGATCAAACAACTATAAAAAAATGTAAATAAACCTATACTTGACACAATCTAATAAACATTTAATTAGGTATTGGGTAGGTACTTAATTAAATTTACTTAATGCAGTACATGCATTAAATAATTATGTTTGTATCTTAGATATTTATTATTGTTCATTAGTATATATATTTTTATTTGAATTTAATTTTGAGTTTGTTTATACAAATTTGACATTGAAATAATTTTATGATATATATACTATAAGAAAATTTTAAATGGTTATAAAAAAAACATGTAACAATGTTTAAAACTCGAGGTAAATCGTATTATGGTATATTAATTTACAATGTTTCAGAAATGAGATTAAAAAATAATAGTTTACAACATGATTTAAACATTGTTAAACATGACTATTTTACAATGCGGAAAATGTAAAAAAAGTCCTTATTTTTTAGGGGACCAATGATTTTAATCCCTCACTAAAATACTTTTATAATTTTAATCCTTATTTTTTAAAACTTTATGATTTTAGTCCTTAAAAAATTATAGTGTTATGATTTTAGTCCCTAAAAATTTAAAAAATGTGTAAACTAAGTTTTAAAAAATGCCTAAGATACCCTTGTTCACTTTTTTTTTTTTAAACTGGAAAAAAAGTGCAAGTCTGAACTTGCACTTGCAAGTCTGAACTTGCACTTTTGAAAAATTTCAGATTTGGACTGCCGGTGAGGAGTTCACAGCCGCCGGTCGCCGGAGAAAAGGTCGTCGGTCGGAGGTCGGCCGGCCGCCGGAGAGTCGTTCGCCGGAGAGGAGGTTGCCGGTCGCCGGAGTGGAGGTCGCCGGTCGCCGGAGTGATGAAGTCGACCGTTAATGATTTTTAGATATGGGATATATTTGGAATAAAATGTTTTTAAAGGTTAATATTGTCTTTTTAAAAACTAAGGACTAAATTCACAAATGTTTTTAATCCAAGGGATTAAAAAATAAGGGTTATAAAAATAGGGACTAAAATCACAAAACCCCTTTACAATGTTTAGGAAATATTGTTAAAGATTAATATTTTAACTACATTAGATGAACGTTGTTAAAATTAAATTTCTTACAACATGATATAAACGTTGTTAAATATTACTATTTTATAATGTTTAGAAAACATCATTAAAGATAAATACTTTAACTACATTGGAAGAACGTTGTTAAAAATGAATTTCTTACAACAATGAAAAAAAGTTGTTATATGTAGGATTTTACAACATTTGTCACGAAACATTGTAAAAGAATGAGAATTTCTAATATTTCTAAATTAAATGTTGAAATCACCAACATTTTACAACGTTTCTAATACAAAACTTGTAAAAGACCTAAGTTTTTACAACATTTTTAAAAAACGTTGTTAATGAAACGTTGTAGAAGGGGTTTTTCTTGTAGTGTTCCAATGGTATAAATTTTGTTCAAATCTGATTTATATTTGGAAAGTTATAGCCATTTTATGTTAAAATGAATTAAATGGGTTTTACTAATGTGCACCACCATTATTCAAAGAGACTTTTTTGTTTTTTTATCGCGTTAACGTGCACCGAACGTACATAAAAAAAACAAAAAATAAAAAAAAAACAAAAAAAAATGTTATTGGGACCGACCCAATAATCTGTCTAAGTGGAAAAATTGTGGTGGCAGTTCAAATCAACTATTTATTGTATATTTGTGGAGCTTACAAATACTCAAAGGATGGTGGATGTGAACTGCCACCTCAATCTGTCTAATTAGACATATTTTTTTAGCCAGTCCCTAAAATCATTTTCAAAAAAAAAAAACACCTATCCTCAAGTCTTTTTTTTTTGCATGTAAAGATATTTCACTTATATTCTGTTAATATTATTGGGTCCATATATTCCTATTTTTCACAGGCACCAACACATGTATTTGATGTTAGAGCGTCCCCTCCCATTAGGGAGGTCTTGAGTTCGAGCTTGCTAGGGTGTCTAGCAAGGTTCTACTCATGTAATGTTAACGTGGTGTAACCAAAAAAAAATGTTAGGTAAACTTTGAATCACATAAAGTGAAAAAACTTTATCCAAAAAAAAATCCAAAAATCATTAATCATTAATTAAATTCATATGCTCATTTTTTTATTCTAACTTTTTGGTGATTGGGGATTGATGGATCAATACGACGGGACAATTCACATTTTTTTTTGGGTTCTATCCTTTTGGTTGTTAAGAAGCATTAACTAGATGTACTTTTGCATTGAGAAAATCAATTTAACATCGGTATTCCTCCAAATCCTCCAACTGTATTCACTTCCAAAACTACCCTGAAAAATGTTTTTCAATCTCTCTCTTTTTTTTTAGGCCCGTTTCTATTTGTTTCACAGTTAGTCATTGATGGATCCCACTAAACACTTACCTCAATTAACAAATGTGTCCGATTTTAGTACGAAAAATCTTTGATGTGGAGTAAACGAAATTTTGCATTGGTATTCCTCCAATACCTCTAAATTTTTTTTTCTTTCAAAAAATACCCTCACAAATATTTTCTGTAGTTACTCTTTTCATGTGACCGTTTCAATGTTTAACACCAACATAAAACAATACCCCATGATTTTTCACACTATAGATCATATATTTTTTCTGACGAAAATCCTTATCATATAGCTCATATATTTTCATCCACATATATTTTTACATTTTATATATTCTAACCACTTTATTCCTACACTCCATTATACACTCAATTAAAGACTCGTATGGAGATGAACCAAATGTTGATTATTTTTTAGGACATTAGTTAAATTATATTTTTCACTCAAACTTTTACATATTTCACCTACACTATTCTTACACTTTGCTTACAACTACACGTGAGAATCGCTCGGAGATTATCTTCAGGTATAATTTTTTGTCAAAATAATATCTTCGTCATTTAGATCACAATCAACCATTTAATCATCTCTATGTGGGATCCATATGATAGTAAATGAGGTGTAAAATACGTGGCAAAAAAAAAGTGTTGCGAGATCCATGCCTCTACCACATCTAATTCGACATAACCAACCATTGCCCCAACTGAATTAAGTTCTTTCTTATCTTAATTTTGCCCAATTTGGCCAAAAAATGGGCCTAATTGAATGAATCAGATGAAAACTACCAAAATTCAGACTCGAATCGGCTTTAATTGGACTACATTAGGATTTATTGATCGTTTATCTCAACTCAATTGGGTCCTCGCTTGACTCAATTTGACTTTATTTAGTTCAATTTGGCTCAAAATTGAGCGTAACTGAAGAATTAGGAGGAAATCCCTAAAATTGTCCCTAATTTGGCCTTAATTTGACAATATTAGGGTTCCTCAG
Source organism: Macleaya cordata (assembly GCA_002174775.1). Taxonomy (NCBI): domain Eukaryota; kingdom Viridiplantae; phylum Streptophyta; class Magnoliopsida; order Ranunculales; family Papaveraceae; genus Macleaya; species Macleaya cordata. The sequence continues at coordinate 516,948 of MVGT01004145.1, read as the reverse complement.
GTATAATTAAAACTCAATTTGAACCTAATTGATGTTTAAAAGTAATTAATTTAAAAATTAAATGCAGTTGGACTCAATTTGAATTTAAATAAAAATATCCAAAATCGAAGCTAGAATTGGAGTCGAAATGGGGTTAGAACCATTCTTAAAGGACTGGAACGATAAGCCGTTTTAAGCTAGCCGTTAATGGTTGACAGTTGCTGTTAAAAGCGCCCCCAAATCAACCCTTTTTTCACCCCATATTTTTAAATCTCTGTCACCCCTTAACCCCAACTTTGTTTACACCCATATCGTTTTTATAAGACTATTTAATTCTAATTAATAATGTACAAGTCTTAGTGGGTATAGGGATGTCAATTGGTAGTCAAAACTTCAAAATCGATTCAAATTCGTATTTTCTAATATTACTAGAATTTTATTATATTAGTAAAATTTTGGATATCGAATATTTCTTTAGGATGATATAATATTTTGGATACGGATTCAGATATTAACGAATTCGCTCAATTAATATCTAATTCGATAAAAGTTATATATATATAATATAAATATAAATTACATGTAGTATATATATGTTTATGTATAATATATTATATAATAATATATATTAGTATATTTATAAAATATAAAAATATCTTGATATCTATAAAATCAAATTCGATATTACCAAATTCTTTCTAAATTGGATTAACTTATCGGATCAAATAAGAAATTGGATATCCTATAAATTTATCATACCCGAATTCTAGTAGTGAAATATCTTATCCGCTCGAATCTTGGATCAAATTCAGATAAAATAAACTTTTTTCGAATTCAAATTCGAATATTGCACTATCCGGTTAGATAGTATCCAATGACATTACTAGATAGGTCTACATAATAACCGAAATTGCCACCATCCATAATGATCTTAGATTTCTAGATGATAGTCATGATCATTTATCATCATCATACACCACCAAATCATGATCATCATCATACAATTGGTTTAGAATAATATAATTTAAAGATATATAAATATTGAATGATCTGGATATTAAAATTCTTCCCACAATCCTTTCCTATTGAACCTTTTTTTTGATAGGTTTAGGCTCTTTAGGGCAATGTGATGTTTTATAAATATTGATCTGGATATTGAAACTCTTCCCACATTTCTTCCCTCCTGCACCCATTATATACTACATCTCACCTAAAACACGATAGTACTTTGGACGAATTGTGGGTCTAATGGCCATCTAATTCCTACTCTGTGCCGATTTTAGATGGTAAAAACCTGTTAGAAAAAGAGAAAAAATTATTGAGATCGTCCATGGTAAAAAATAAAAAATTAGGATGAATTTTTTTGTTTTTGATAAATGAAGTTAAGAGAGATAATAAATGTTCTACTAGTAAATTAGAAAAGATAAAATAGTAGAAGTTGAAAAGATTTTTTTTTCTTTTTTAATAATTATTTAAATTATAAATCTCTCAACCAGAGTTAAGTTAGACCCAACAGGTGGCAATTTCTTGTTGTGCCCCCATGACCTCCTATACTTTTGCCCACATAAAAAATTTACCCCCATATAAAACGGACTTAAAACGGAACTAAACTATGACATCATTGTGCCACGAAGCACAAAATAACAGGGTTCTTTAGCTGCAAATCAAACAATTACAAAAATAAGACTCAAAGTTGAAGTAAGTGTTTAGTGGGACCCATCATCGGCTAGAAACAAATAGAAACCGGTCTAATAAGAAAAGAGATTGAAATTTTTTTTCAGGGGTAGTTTTGGAAGTGAATTCAGTCGGAGGCTATGGGGGAATACCAATGCTAAATGCTTTTCTCAATGCAAAGGTACGTGTAGTTAATGCTCAAAACCCCCTTTTTTTTCATCCTTTCCTAGTACTAACAAATGTGGAGATATCATGATGAGTGGAGCCCACTTGACCTGAAGAAGGCTATAAGCCTATAACTGACAGACTTTCTTTTTGTTTAATGCGTGCTTTGACCGGGCAAAGCGAGCTTCCTATAAATCGAGCTTTTTTACAACAGATTTTTATATTTTTTTTTAGTTTTTTAAAGTTATCCAAATTGGCTGATTTTTTTATATGAATGTTATTTATACTATTTCTATCATCTCTAAAAAAATCAGCTCAATCGGAGTCCTCTAGCACCCTCTAGTACCACGAAAACTTAATTTAGACTTTTATAGTATGGATGAACGGCTGAAATTTAAAGTGATTTGTTTATAGGGTTAGATATTTCTGATGAAGCTGATTTTTTGTAGACATCTTATAAATAATGATAATATTATGCTTACAAAAATTTAACTGATTTGAAGACCTGTAACTTGCAAAAAAATCTCTTCAAAAATATCCTTATCATGTACCCTAAGGACACACGTTAACAAGACCCTTTTCAGTCTGTGATATAAATTAAACACATAAAATTATGACTAATTTTAAGCTTGTTAAACAATATTTTTTTCTATGAAAATGAAACACTTGTGACGTACCCTAGCTAGCTACAAACATTATCATGATGATATAAGTAAACAAAACGGAACGAAAGAAACCTTCCAACCAAACAGACCACAAACGACAGCAGCACTCGTTCTTGTTTGATGAATCCGGACTTAACGAAAAAAATAAAAAATTAAAAAGGTTCTATTATGATATTGATAGTGTACCTGAAGACGTGCAGTATGCAGTACGCTTTGTTTTTTTCAAACATTACTTTTGGGTTCTACTTGTTTTTAACCAGAGACCCTTTCAACCCTAAATAAAGAACAAGAAAAACCCTAGCTTGCTAGAGTCCCATTTCCCCTCTCAATTTTTTTGCCCTCTCTCTTAATTTCTCTCTTCATTATTATTACGTTTTTATTTTCTCTCTATCTTCGTCTTCGTCTTTGTCGTTGTCTTTGTCTTTGTCTTTGTCTTTGCTTCCATGGAAAAAGTCATTGTAGAAAGCCCCCATCGATAGGGATGGCAACAGGGCGGGATGGGGTCGGATTTGCCTTCCCCATCCTCGTCCCCATCACTATTCGGGGCGGGG
>MVGT01004145.1:491845-513702 GCA_002174775.1 Macleaya cordata | reverse complement strand
ATTTTCTCCCCCATCCCCGCCCCATTAGGGGCGGATTCCCACGGGGACCTGATCCGTGGAGATTTTTGCCATCCCTACCCATCGACAATCTCGATCCCTCATTTATATATATATATATAATGGTGATCGATTATCTGGCCTGCGTCTGCTTGTTCCTTTCCATCTCGGTTGTGCTCTTCTTAAGAATCCACACGACTCCCCGTCCAGTTTTTCTACCTCTTCCTACGTCTCTGAAAATGGGTATGACTGTTGTTGTGATTTTATGGGTGTATGTATATTTGTTATGGATTGTGACAGGGATCTACTTTGCGATCCTGCTCCATTTTGGAGGACTAGAATCTGCTTGTGCTTGTGGTGGACCTGGCGGTGGTAAAGCAGATGCGCCGGCGGCCGTCTAAACAACGGCGAGCAGCTGCGGCATAGATGGGAGTTGGGGCCTGGGTTATTGCTAGAAGTGGAAAGGTGCAGGTTAAATTAATTTGCTGACGATCAATTAATGTAGTTTTAGTTAATTAGTAGGTACTGACTAACTAGCTTGCTAGGGTTTAGAAGCATGGTTAATTATGATGTTGTTTTGTGGAATTAAAATGCTGGCCAGTTATATATATGTATGTATGGTGATGATCTTCGTAATCGTACTAATTAATTACTATTGTTAACTATATCATAGCTTGAAAAATTTCTATACAACTACTCTTTTTCTCTCTCTCTCTTGTTTTTTTTTTTTCTCTTTTCTAATTGTTGAATCATATTACGGGCACAGTTCCAGTAAAATCCCCCCAATAAGTGGGTTGAATCCAACAGTGGATAGAGAAACCCCAACCCCAATACATGAGTGGTGGAGATTGGACGGTCAAACCCATCGTACAGTTTTCAGTCTCAACTACAGAAATAGGGTTCTGTTAACCCACATTACAAATGGATGAATAAGTCAAAATTTCTAATGGGTGATTTTGTTGACCCACTTGAAACCTGGGTCAACAAACCCCCCAACAGTCAATCGGCCGTTTTAAGTACCTACCATGCATGTTAACAGATTTTGTGACTTTAATTTTGTGAAACAAGCTACTAGTGCAGTGCGTCAACAAAATAAAGCAAGCAAGCCTCAGTTTATTTTTATTTTTTAAGTCTAGCATTGATTTCCCTTGATGTGGCAGCATTGATTTCCTTTGGTGTGGCAACATTTTGATGGTGCACCTTTTAAAACACGAGGGGTGAGATACTACACTTGTTCTTTAGGTTGAGTTATTTGAAAGGACAAGCATTAGGGTGGGCCAACATAAAGAAAATGGAAAGGCTGATTTTTTATTTCTATTTACAATGAGTCGTCTTCATGCAGTCTAAAAAATTAGTGTAAGCAGAATGTATTAATAATATAGATATGATTATACGAATGGAACATGTAAGAAAGGGGGGGTATGGGTGGAATATGTAACAAACCCCGATAAAGTCCGTTCAATTGAGAGCTCATTAAAAAGACGAAAGATTGAAATGAATGTGTTTACGTATATGCTGCCCCATCAAAGGGAAATAATGTGGGACTTTTTTTTAAAAAAAAGAGTCAAAAGAAAAAAAGAATAGAAAAAGTGAGCAAAGTTTAAGGAGATTACACTAGGGTGTAAAAGGGGTCATTTCTGGTTCGCAGCAGGTAGCCCACTATTATTCTGCGAAAGCCAAAGGGCATTATTATAGGGACACCAAATTTTGACACCAAAGATTACATCTGCTTAGTTTATTGATTGGAAACCAATCATAACAATTGCTGAAACAATATTAATTCTATTTCAGCCCCTTGTACCACTATTAAAAAACAGATGTAATATTCTGGTGTTATTATAGCAAAACTCAAAGCCAAAACCACCAAAGCAACCTCATATTCCGGTAACTGAGAATGCACTTAGACCTAGCAACGGGCTAGGATTAGGGTTATTAGGGTTAGGGTTGGTGGGTTTTCGAGCTAAGAAGCCTCAACCCTAACCTTAGCCCGTTTATTAAACGGGTCAATTTCTCCAACCCTAGCCCTAACCCTAGTAACCCTAATCCTAACTCTAATAACCTTAATTATACTAATTTTTTATATTGTTTTGGTTTTTATTAATTGTGTTTTAATTAAGATGGAGAAGAAATAGATTTTAATTAAGAGAGAACAGATGAAATTAAAATGGAGCTTTAATGAAGACTTAAATAAAGTTTTATATAGAGAAAAATGAGTGGAATCAAAATCTTAATTAATACTTGCTTAGGTGGGTTGGCGGGTTGGCTTGCGGGTTATACAAACTAACTCTATTTTTTGGCAGGTTGAAAAACTCCAACCCTAGCTCGACCCGTTTAATTGGCGGGCCGAGTTAGGGCCAGGTTATTAGAATCGGGTTAGGACCGGGTTAGCAGGTTAGGGTTGATTTTGCCAGGTCTAATGGCACTCCATCTTCCAAAGTCAAGACCCCATCAAGACCATCCCTTCACGGGTTAGAAATAGGAGGAGTATGAACTAAAATATTATCAATTGGAGGGACTTTACTATTTGAACACCAAGATTGGGTGCTAAAATTAACATTAGACTGTTGAGCCCACATGATTATACTTCAAAAGTGAAAATTTTGTGAGGTTTTTCTTTTCACTATGTACACCATTCTCACAAAAAATCAACCCATTCTAAAACTTCTAACCCTATTAAAAATTTAATTATTTTTATCACCGTTAATTTTCAATCAACTTTTAAAAGTTCCATGCTGATATTGGATAGCCCACACCTCGTTAAACCACATTATCATATAATAAGGCATTTTTTAATCAGAATTATAAATGTGACATGTATTGTAGGGCGGCTGGAAATCCAAAGCCGTTAATTTGGTACGAAATCAAGCAGTTAATATGGTACCAGAATTATATATTTGACATTTCTTTCTAGTAGTTCGAACTTTTAAAATAAATAGTTGTTAATATGGTACCTGAGCTAGAAATCCGAAGAGGTGGTTCATGTTCTAGCATTATTACATTAGTGTTAAACCAAAAAAAAAAATTATTATTGAGATAACTCCCCGAAACTAATGTTAAGATAAAGTCATAAATTAATGCGGCTAATCATCGTTAAAACTGCAAAATTATGTGATCTAGCTCATTGTGGCATCTCACTCTAAAAGTTTGTGTTTTTTAATTTTTAGAACAAGTAATTGTTAGTATGGTGTGAGAGCTAAAGAATGATAGAAGTTATAAGTTCGAGTACAAGCTCTAGCACTAAGAAAAATAATGTTGAGATGATAATGCGGCTCGCCTCAGTTATATAAAGGTAGGAGTCCTCCGAAAACTTTTGCAAGTTGCCTGGAATCCCTCCAAAACTATGACCATTAAAGAATTCTATGATGATTCCTATCTCATTCACTTTCAAGAATTGGCGGATCTTGATGCCGTAATAGTCTGTGCACCTTGGTCTATTCATGACAATCTTTTTCTTTTTGAACGTTGTGAATGTAACAAACTACCATCCGATTATACCTTTTCAAAGTCAGAATTCTGGGTGCAACTACATGGCCTTCCGATTGACTATCTCACTCCTCCTGCTGTTCATAAAATTACTTCAAAATTGGGGCCAACTCAACCGATCAAACCCACAGAGACGTTAAAATGGGGTCGATATGCGCGTGCAAAAATTGAGCTAGATGTTACAGATTCATTACCGAAGTTTATCAAGACTACCCTTGTCGATGGGAAACCTTGTTGGATTAATTTAAAGTACGAAAAACTTTCTAGATTCTGCTACTTCTGTGGTATTGTTGGGCATCAGTCACGTCATTGTCCTCTTCAATCTTCCTTACACGAAGCCATCTCTGATGATTGGCCTGTCACAAAACAATTAGAAGCTAAAGCGCTTATAGTTCCGAAATATGATGAGTCTATTCGTGCTGAGTACAGAGCTAAACCATGGGATCCTTCAGGTAAGAAAAATTCCCATTCTAAGGAAGGTACTGCTCTAGTCGACCCAACTCTGGTGCAGTATTCAATCGCTGGCACATCGTCCACTACTATAAGGGGCGAGAATCGAGGAAGTTTGTCTAGAAAAATAGTAGTGGGACCCTCCACTCAAGACACATCACCAAAACAATTCGCAGCATGCAGCAGTAAGTGCTCTTTTTGAGCGCCACAAATCAATGCTTTCCAAATCTTTGTCTAACCCCACTCCTGTTAATCCGCCTCTTTCTCCGGTCCACCCTCACATTCTCCCTTCTCATCTCCTAGGAAATAATGCCCCAATCATTTCAGTTTTGGATCCTAACGGATACTCGGCTGTCACATTTATCAACTCTTCACCCATGGTTAACCACGGCTTTATAAAAGCAATGCACAACCTCAACCCCAATTCCTTTACCCCCTCCCAACATCATCTCCTTCTATTAAACCATCTCTAGAAAATCGACCCGAATCCTCATATCTCTCTATTAGCCCATCAACAAACACCCAACCCGAACCCCCATTTGCCACCGAACCAGCCCCCTCTATTTGTTTAGATCCAATCTCCCCTCTACCAATCTCCTGCTTCGCCACCTCTGAACATGTATCATCCCCTATGGTGCTTGATAATCAGTCCTCACCCCCTCTCTCACCCTCTTGGATTCAACAAAAACTTTATACTGCCCCCACAAGGCGTAGAATGCCAAATATTAAAAAGCTTGCATGCAACATAGTTGTTCTTGCACCCAACCGGTCTTCCCCTGATTTAACCATTTTGTTTAAATGCAAGCCTACTACCGATCCTGACTATGGCGGGTGCAATCACAAGAAACATGCGACATCCAAAGCTACAACGTCTTCTATATCTTCACCTACTGCTAAGGGTTTGGCGACTACCCATGGAAAGTTGCAAGGCCAATGTTAGTACTGAGTTGGAATTGTCGGGGTTTGGGGAATGCTCCAACAATTCAAACCCTACAATCATTCCTCCGGGCTTCTAGACCTGCCATAGTCTTTTTGTTTGAAACAAAACTCTCTACAAAGTCAACAGAACGGCGTATTGATCGGTTGGGCTATCCCTATTTCTATTTTGTTCCAGCTCATGGGTTGAGTGGAGGATTATAGTTACTATGGAATGATGAAGTTTCAATCAACATTGCATCAAGTTCTCGAAATCATATTCATGCTACTGTGGATGCTAATGGCGACCAACCTGAATGGGATTTGCTTGGGGTTTATGGTCCCCCCTCTACTGGTGAGAGGGCTCTTTTTTGGGACTTTATCATTGATTTCAGTAGAAAATGCTCACGGTCTTGGTGCTGTATAGGCGATTTTAACGCAATTTCATCTCCCACTAAAAAACTTGGTGGTGCTGGGTTTAACTCTCAAGCTTCTACACTGTTTCAAAATATGATGCTGAGTGTAGTCTTATTGATCTAGGCTACTCGGGACCTGCTTATACATGGACTAACAAACAACCAATTGATACAAATATTTGTGAACGCTTGGACAGAGTTCTAGTGGACCCTTCTTGGCAGTTGGTTTTTCCTCAGGCTGCTGTTAGCCACCTCCCCCGTTTGAATAGTGACCATGCACCCATCCTCCTAAATACGAAATGCATGAAAAAGCATGGTAGATCACCATTTCGATTTGAGGCTTCTTGGTTAAAGCACGCCGGGTTCATACCTTTTGTTCAAAGGTTCCTCCACAATTGATCGCCTCAAACATCTGGCTACTGAGCTTCGCAAGTGGAGTCATGAACATATAGGTCAATTGTTTTCACAAATTGAGGATCTGAAAGGAAAATTGTTAGCTATTCAGAACTGTGTCCTAACAACAAATACTCTTACCAATGAGGCCGCCATCACTGTTAAGTTGAATGAACTTCTGGATATGGGGAACCTATTCTGGTTTCAACGTGCTTAGAATACTCGAATTCTTAAATATGATAGGAACACAAAGTTTTTTCATATATCTGCTCTACAAAGCCGCAAGAAGAACCATATCCACTGCCTTCATCTCTCTAATGGTGCATAGACTTCTAAGCCCAAACTTATTGCCAATCGGTTGGTTGAGCACTTTACTGAGGTCTTTACAGAAGAACCTACGGCCATTACGCCACCTCACTTTTTATCCTCTTCCAACCCTCTGGATCAGGAGGCTACCCTTAATTTGAGCAAAAAACCAAGCAAAGAGGAAATCTTTGATGTTATTAAAGCAATGGGATCGTTTAAAGCACCAGGACCTGATGGGTGTTCGGCACTTTTCTACAAGAGATGTTGGACTACTATTGGCGATGAGGTAACCACTTTAATTCACAATATCTTTGAAACTGCTTCTTTCCCAAATGAGTTCAATCATAACCATCTAGCTTTAATTCCCAAAGTTAAAGTTCCTGCTAATCCTGTGGATTTTAGACCAATTTCATTATGCAATGTCATCTACAAAATTGTGTATCACCAACCGCCTTAGGCCGCATCTCCCCGCTCTTATCTCTCCTACTCAGAATGCTTTTGTTCCAGGTAGGCAGATCAGCGATAACATTGTTGTTGCCCAAGAAATTTTTCATTACATGAAAAATTCTTCGAGTAAGGTTGGCTCTTTTGCTCTAAAGATTGATATGGCTAAAGCATATGACAGAGTGAATTGGGTTTTCTTCAGTGCAGTTCTAAAACGCATTGGCATCCAAGGACTTATTCATGATCTGATTATGAACTGTATTACTACTCCCACCTGCTCCGTTATGGTAAATGGATCACCTCATGGCCGATTTTAAAGTGGTAGGGGTTTGCATCAAGGCTGTCCACTATCCCCGTATCTGTTTATCTTGAGCTCTGAGATTTTATCTCGCATAATATACAAGTATGAATCCGATGGTTTGTACAAAGGTATTTGTGTTAATCATGCAGCTCCTCCAATTTCACATCTAATGTTCCCTGATGACCTCCTTTTCTTCGGAAAGGCTACAAAGGGATCTGGTGACTGTTTGAAAGAAATTCTAACCAACTACCCCTCTTGGTCTGGACAGCGCATCAATTTCAACAAATCAGCTATACATTTTAGTAAGGCCACTTTGTTAGACACCAAAGAAGCACTTAGAGAAACCTTCGCCGTGAATGAGATGGAAAGTTCAGATAGGTACCTGGGAAACTACCTTCTTCAACCAAAGCACCTTTGCAAGTCTTTTGATTTTATCCTACAAAAATTCAACTCGAAATTGGCAGGATGGAAAAGAAACACTTTAACTCATGCAAGACATACCATTTTATGCAAGGCGACTCTTGCAACAATCTCCAACTTTAATATGAGTACAGATATTTTTCCTGCTCAGGTTTTATATAAAATAACAAGATATCAGAGGAATTTTTGGTGGGGTCATGATTTTTCAGACAGGAAGCTCCATTATATTGGATGGAACACTATCTCAAAACCTATTAAGCAGGGTAGTCTAAAGAATGATGATTTTTGGAATCACTCAAGACCTTCTCTTGCGTCTTCTGTATGGGCAGGCCTTACCTCTATGAGAAATGCTGTGAAAGATGGTTACTGCTGGTCCATTGGTGATGGTAAGAAAATTTGCATATGGGAGGAACCTTGGATTCCCTCTCTCCCTAGATTCTGAGTTGAGCGACCTCCTCTTATAGAGGGTCGTTCCATCTTTTGGGTTTGTGATCTTTTTCGACACGGGTCGAAGGCATGGGACGAAGAACTACTCACCGCTCTATTCGATTTAGTTGCAGTCCAAGCAATTTTAAAAATCAAAATGCCTGAAGCTGATGTACCAGACGAAATTATTTGGACAAAAACTATTAATGGTCAATTTACCACAAAGTCACTGTATCGATCTTTAACAGTGTCTCTAGCATCCTCATCCTCGGCATCATCTTCTTCAGATTCTTTTCCTTGGTCAACATTTTGGAAGTGTAAACATATCTCCCCTAGAGTGTTATACTTCATTTGGAGAGTTATAAACAATGCTCTTGCGGTGCGACACAACACATGCAAGTTCATCCCTGATGCTTTATCTGTCTGCCCTCTTTGCTACTCCGCCACGGAAACAACGGATCACCTTTTTGTGCACTGCCCTTTCACCCAAGCTCTGTGGTTTGCTTCACCTTTGAGTCTGATTATTGAGGATGAAAACCTCACTGTTAAAGTTCTCATCTCCTCATGGCTCTCATTTCATAATGGTCCAACAATCCTTCATATAGGAGCCTGTCTATTGTGGTGCCTTTGGAAGGCACGTAATAGATTCATATTTGACCAATCTCAACCCCACATTGCAAGCATCTTACACCAAGCTGCCCTCATTTTCAAAGATTACATGGAACCTATTGAAGATATTGATAGCTCAGCTCCTAATTCAATAACCCATTTATCTAATGCAAATTCGATTTGACCGACTCCATCTGATATCAAAATTAACAATGATGCGGCATACACAACTCCTTTTGCTGCTGCTGCTGCCATTGCAAGGGATATGAATGGTGATTTTGTTAGCTGCATAACGTCTTATTTTGAAACATCATCTCCAATTGAAGTGGAAGCTACCGCATTCTTACTTGGTGTAAAGTTGGCTAAAAACCTCCATTTAAACTGGGGTTTTATTGAGGGTGATTCTCTACAAGTGGTTAAAGCTATCAATGATGTGTCTATTAATGCTCTGTGGCGAATTCGAGCTACAGTTGCTGATATCCTCCAATTTCTACGTACTGTGCCTGAGCTCAGATCTGATTTTGTTTCTAGAAAGGACAATTCGGTGGCCCATGCTCTTGCTTAATTTACTTTTACTTCGCGCATCTCTGACTGGTGGATGGATCCTCACCCACCTGATTGTATTGTCGGCTCTATCAATCTTGATAAGTCAAGCTTTTTGATTTCTAGTGATTAATCGATTGGCTTCTGCCTTCCCCATCAAAAAAAAGGTAGGAGTGTTTCTTTTCCTACCATAGTAACCAGAAGCGGGGCAAACAGGGTGACGCTCCCGCTCCAAGGTTCCGCTCTAGAAGCTCTGCACAATTTGGAACATTTTTTATTGGCTATTCGGATGCTCCCAATCCAAACTCTGGTTACTTAGCTTTCTAAGTTAACTTGTAAGCCTGAGCTTGGGCTTTAGTTGGGGCATTTTAAATTCTTCATGTATTCAGGCCTAGATGCAGTCTAATAACTAATTCAAATGAGCTTACCCCAGAAGAAATAAAAACCTAAATGGGCTTAGGGAATCACATTTCTCACAAACACAATCTTGACCAGTTCTCACGTATCGGGTCACTATTGAGATCTTCTCCTCAACTCGTGAGGGGTGCCACCACATTTTAATGCTCCCAAACTAAGTAACCAGAACCGTTGGATAGTGGTAATATCAATAAATATTTATTAAATTTATTGATGTTACTCCAAGAGAAGAAGATAGCACAATCATTTTGTGTTTGTTTTAATAAATGTTTATTAAAATTATTATTTTATAACAAAAGGGTTGGGACATCCTTTAGTTTTTTAGAAGATGTCCCAAAGTATATTTTGAAAAAAATAGAGATATCTCCTAGTGTAAGATATATTCCAGTGTCTTAAGGATGGGGATATCACCACTCCAAGAATACATATTAACCAATATAGAAGACAATAAACCTTAACTAAAAATTAAGTCTCAAGTAAAAACTACTTCAAGAAACTAGAAAAGATCAGAATTAAAACTTAAGTCAGAATTATTGGAAATTAAGTATCAAGTCTTTCAACAAAGTCTAATAAGTCTGAAGTGAAAATATAAACTCCTCCCGTAGCCGCCACCCCAGATCATCTCCGACTTCTAGGGATGTAAAACAAGCGTGCAAGATTAAGCACTACCACTAGTGCTACCAACCCAAAGCCCGTGTACATGCCTCCTCTCAGCACCCGTATACTAATCTCTCCATCTCTGGAGTGACATGCAGGCATTCCAAATCGAGCACGTGCCAAACCCACTAGTGACTGGAGTAAGAAGTAAACACTAGTATGAAACACGATAATCATTACCAGTGGGATGGGTGTAGCAAGCATCAGAACTATCATCGAGGTTGGTACAGCGTTAGGATTGTCGACCCTAAAGCTGTCGGCTTCAAGGAATAGCTTAGTTTCGCAAGAACCCGCAAAGGATAACACAAGGGTGCCACAAGAGATGAGCTCATTGCGTAAAATGGCACTAACTGTGCTCAGTTTGGGATCACAGTTGTCTTCGTTCGCCAGGCTGTGTTGACCTGGTACGGTCAACGCAATGCCAGCCACGAACACCCCAAACACCAGAAACTGGCTAAACACCTTTACCATCTCTGCATAGTTGATCAACTGAACCTGGATGTTTCTTCTGTTTGTTAGGGAAGAAACAGTGGCCCACCAAGTTCTTTGTGATGGATCTCTCATGCCCTCAGCAATGTCCCTACAAATTAAATAATAGATGAGTGTTAGAATATATGTAATCCACATAGTAATCATGGCGTCCAGGAAAGTACAAGAATAATTAATCTTAATTAAAACCAAAAACATACTATTTATTAAGAGATAACCCACTGTGTAGGAATTAACAAAAAGTACATGAGAGTGCATGTCTCTCTATACACAACGTCAGAGAAATAAAAAAGATGACTACTTGCTAAATTTGGTAGATAGTTTGGTCCTAAGTTAATTATATTGCACAAGGGGGAAGGATATTTCACCATTTATTGCACTACATACTTATTTTTTTAGAACAAAGTGTTGCGCACATAGAGTTGATAAAAAAAACTAATTTTCGTCAATTATGTTCTCACAAAAAAAGTGAACAAGGTAATCAGCCTTTGTGGGATTAAAATGATCATCAAATGATGGGTGAGTAAACAATAAAGAGTATCGTAATTGATACTCCCACTATATATATATATATAAAATAAATGCCCGATACCTATGTGGCATGATGGGTTCCACTGCCACATAAGTTAGAAACCCCTCATAACATTTTTAGGATGGGAAAAGTGGTGAGTCGCACCCTACTACATAAATATCTGGCACCAGTTTTGTAAACTGGTCGGTCCAAAAAGATTTCTTGATCCTAAAATCGGTCCGTAGGCGACTAGACCATTCTTATCCTTGACCAATTTACAGATAAGGCACCTTTAAGGAAACTTTTAACTTTGATGTGAAGAAACAAAAGAACAATGCATATAGGAGGGCTTAATTAGGTGGTGAAGAAGTGGGGAAGATTAGGGCAAGTGCGCTCCATACCTATACAAACAAGCGACATTAGAATGAGGCGTTTGAGGCGTGGGGAGTTTGAGGCGTTTGCCCTGCTCCCGTCTGGCTTCTTTCCTCTTTCAATAAATTCCCCTAGTCTCGCCGAGGTTTTTAAAAAAAAAGTGTGGTCCATATTGTTCCTTTTAAATGGTGTATCCGACAAGTCTAGTGGGTAACCTTATTTTCTATTTCTATCCCATTTGTCCTTAATTTGGTGGATCTTTAACTGTACAAAATTATCGACGTAATTTTTAACTTTTGGCGTAATTTTAGTTCCATTATTTGTATTGAATGATTTTTTTGGTAAGACTAGGGTCAGAACTGGTTATATGATCTTCAATATCTCCAAGGATAATCGAGATCTGAAGATAATCTTGCTAATAGTTTCGAACCGGGCATGATAGGATGTGTAGTTCGACTCGGTCCCTGTTAGGTTGTGTATGGTTCGAATCACAGAAGGTTCGAGGCCATTGTTTTGTGCAAACTTTCCTAATTTTGAGTTCTTTGGACTGGGATTCTTCCTATTTCGTGAAGGCCTCTTGTAAATCCATGAAGAGGGTCTCTAAAGGATTTTCTAAGAGAGAGAGAGGAGAAAGCAAAGAGAGAAGTGTATACAACATTGAGAGAGAGTTGTGAGAGTTATATCTTGACAACATTAAGATTTCTCTTATAAGGGCTTGTAAAGTTTTCTCTTGTAGAGTGTGAGTTTTCATTAAAGATGAGTGACTTGTAACTATTCTTCATTATAGTGAAAATGACCATTGCCCGTGGATGTAGGCAATCTAGCCGAACCACATAAATCTTGTATTGTGTGTGATTTGTTTATTTCTCACTCTTTCATTCTTATTTTTGCGTATTTCATTCGTCTTGTAGATTGTGTGTGATTGAATTATTCCCAACATGTATAAAATTTCACTAACAACCCACTGTCTCCCAAATTTATTGGAGACTAGGTGAGAGAAAGAATGAACAACCCCATTTTTAAGGAATTGCCATTAGACTTGCCTCCTTGATTAGAATTTAAAATAAGGAAGAAGGATACCAATTTGAGGTTCCCATCACACTTGTCTTAAGGCCCCTAATAATGAGACTTTTAAGGGACTTGTTCCTTTTACACTACTCTTTAAGTTTATTAACGGCATAAACCTAACTATGAGAAGGGATCAAATGCTCCAATACGAAATGCTAATTTATGGCCCCTTACATAGAGGTGGATTAAATTAAAGGCTGATTTTTTGCGACGATGATCTTCTCATTTTGTAGATTATAATATAAAAAATTAATTCCTTCTAGAACTCCCCTAGTCCCTTCAAGTGATCCCATCAAAAACTTTGAAATTTTAATTTTTTAGGCTTCAATTTTAGCACTAATTTACAACAAAATTTTAATGAAGATAGAAATTAATTATATTATTAGATGATTTTCAGATATGATGAATTCCATGGTGAAGCGAACATTTTTATTGAAAATCAGCTTTTAGATGGGGAATTTGATTCCTTCTCAAACAATTAAATCATTTTTTTTTTTTAAAACCCTCAAGCTGATCATGGATCCTCAATTTACCTATCAGCCTTTGCAACACGATAAATAGCATTGTCCGAGTATATCTATGGAGGTACAAAATACATATACTCTGGGTACCAACTACCAACTTGATGTCCGTAGTGTTTGGATCTGGTTTTTGAGCTACACTGACCTAGGACTCAAATGGGTGGAACTAGAACGGAAATAATTGGTTATTGTCTTAATAATGTATTAATGTTGTCATTCCCGTTCGAATTTCCCTACATTCTAATTGTTATATTACATTATTATTCTTATGGGATTATAGCTATGCCAGGCAATTAAATTCGAACTGGGAATAATGGGACAACACCACTGACGGCGTACTGTAGCAACGTATGGAGAAGGTATAAGAAGAGAGAAAACATAGATTTATGAGGGCATTTCGGTCCTTTGATAAAAGTTTCAGTATTGTAGTATCAGCCCTGCTATTTGGACCCACGGCCTTACAAAATAAATGCCCATACCACTTATGTGACATAGTGGGTCCCACTACCACATAAGTTTTGGAAAATTCCTTCGTGTAGTATACTATAGCAGCATTAGTAGCGGTTGGGTAGTACGCCTGGCTTTTCAGTATTACTCTGTGTTGAGGAAAATGCTACAAGCACCTTGGATTTGCACCTTTGCTAATACCTCTGATTATTTTATTCAAATTAGACCAAAATTAGACCCACGTTAGACTAAATTAGACTCAAATTAGACCCAAATTAGACCCCGGGTACAATTTTGTGTGCAAATCCGGGGTACTTGTAGCATTACCCCTGTGTTGATGATAGTCAATGGTCTATACACCCTAAGCAGATGTTATCAGTGCATAGCTAGTGGGGACCACAATCATAAGCTTCCTGCTTTGTATGACCATATTCCTAGGATTTGGACTTTTCTTTTTCAGTTGATTAAAGAATGAAATATGGGACGGCTCAAAACCAACCAAAAAGGGATTTTCTTAACATGTGCGCTCTGGGCCCATCATAAGCTTTAAGGTTTTGGTTTTCTTTAAAGGTTTTCCAAATGGCCTGATTTTTTTTAGAGAATTTTAGGGTTTAGTCCCTAGTTGATAATTGAAACTGGGTTTCGTCCCTCCATAATCCAAAAAGCTGACGTTAGTCCCTTTTTGGATGGAAACACACAAATCACTGTTAAGTGGTGTGCGTATTGAATACACGTGTGCCACATGGACCAAATTACCCCTCACGTGGTACACACGTGATGGACTTAAGTAAAACCAAAATTAAATGTCAAAAATACCCCCTCTCTATCCAACGGCTGGGGCGTATCAGTGAGATCGATGGCATGTGTTAACACAAACGAGGCACAAATATGACCGTTTGCCAATGGTCATATCTTCTCCTTCAAACCCTATTAGTAGGATTCATGGCTGAAGTTAGAAGTCCACATATATGAAAGTTAGTATTTCTTGTTGAAAAACCTAAAATTTCTCTACCAAAGTGTAAATTTCAGGTTCTTCTTCCTCAGCTCCCTTTACTGTTCATCTTGTGTTAAGAATGGGTGGAGGTGGTGAATCAAGCAAATGCAGTAAGATATATTAGCTTTGAAAATCACAGATAATTGACTCTTTTTTGCATTACATGTCGGTGTAGCTGGTTACTGGTATAAATCTTTATCAATAGAGAAGGATGAACTGAAAAGGGATGTAACTCAAATTAATATATTTACAGAAGGGACTTAAGACTAATATAATTTATTATTTTATCTGTTGTGACGAATTTTTTAATTTCTTTTTTTTTTTGATTTTTTCAGTGCCTTTCAGGAGAAAACAAGTGTCAAGTATGTCATCTAAGCTCACACTTGGCTCCTACTTGTCCATTTTTGTATACTAAGTGCAAGATAGTGAAGTGCACCGGTATTCGTAAGTTGTTGGTCTCCGGGACTGCTAAGAACCCTGGTCGAATGTTCTTGAAGTGTCAATATTCAACTTGTGGTAATTTCCAATGGTTGGATGATGATATTTCAAATTAGAAAATTCGTCACAGCGGATAAAATAATAAATTATATTAGTCTTAAGTCCCTTCTGTAAATATATTAATTTGAGTTACATCCCTTTTCAGTTCATCCTCCTTTATTGATAAAGATTTATACCAGTAACCAGCTACACCGACATGTAGTGCAAAAAAGAGTCAGTTATCTGTGATTTTCAAAGCTAACATACCTTACTGCATTTGCTTGATTCACCACCTCCACCCATTCTCAAACAAGATGAACAGTAAAGGGAGCTGAGGAAGAAGAACCTGAATTTACACTTTGGTAGAGAAATTTTAGGCTTTTCAACAAGAAATACTTACATATGTGTGGACTTCTAACTTCAGCCATGAATCCTACTAATAGGGTTTGAAGGAGAAGATATGACCTTATGCCTCATTTGTGTTAACACCCATCGATCTCATTGATATGCCCCAACCGTTGGATAGAGAGGGGGTATTTTTGACATTTAATTTTAGTTTTACTTAAGTCTCTCACGTGTGTACCACGTGAGGGGTAATTTGGTCCGTGAGGCACACGTGTATTCAATACGTGCACCATTTAACAGCGATTTATGTGTTTCCATCCAAAAAGGGACTAACGTCAGCTTTTTGAATTATGGAGGGACGAAACCTAGTTTCAATTATCAACTAGGGACTAAACCCTAAAATTCCCTTTTTTTTATATGTTTGTTATTTATACTTTTTGGATTATATCTAAAAATATCATCTCAATAGAAGATTTCTAGCACTACGAACACTTAATTTAAACTTTAATAGTGCGAATGAACGGCTGACAGTTAAAGTGATTTATTTGAGAGGTTAAATATTTTTGATTGAGCTGATTTTCTATGGACATTTATAAATAATGATAATATTACGTGTACAAAAATTCAGTTGATTTGAAAACTTTTAACTTGTAAAAAAATTCATTCAAAAATAACCTTATCAATAACCTTATCGTGTGCCCACGTTAACAGGACCCAACAAAAAGTGAAAATTGAAGCTTCATTTACAACTTAGTTTTGTACTATTTGAACTTAGACTGTGTTTGATAGCAAGAAAATATGTTCCGTGAAAATATGTTTATTTTTATTACTTTCGTGGAATTAATTCTTTGGCCCCGAAGGTAGTCTATTCTATAGAATCACCTTAAAAATTAGTTATTAGCCACATTTTTAAGTAGTTGGGCCTTCAGTTCTGTGGAATTAAAAAAAATAAACAAACAACGAAATTTGTATTATTTTTACAGAACTAATCTATTTCCATTGAATTCAAATGCTATCACATACAACCTTAGTTCTTGTCTCGGACTCTAGAGAAAATGCTACAGGAACCCCAAAAAGTGGCCCCATTTACTCCCCATTTAATGCCCCTGTACCTTCCCACTGCATTCTAAATAAAATCAACATTTTATTAACTGAGTTAGAAAAGATAAAATCTCCCGGGTTAACTTGGATCTCTTTCTAACCCAATTCTACCTTCGGTTTCCTTCTTTCTCATTTCGCCCAGCCATACCAGAGTGTAAGAGAAGCTCAGCAAACGAAAGGAGAGAGAGTAAATCAATCATCGAGCCTTCGTCTTTTGCTCGTCGTGATCCGGCAGGTAAAACCTTTCTCTCTTTCTTTCTCTTCCCCTCTCTAAATCAGATCTAAAAAATCAATTTGTTAGGGTTTGAAGAATAGACCATGCTAGCATGACACCAACTATTGGTGTCGACACCAGCACATTTTGGCCCAATACAAGGGGGATAGGGCCCACATCAAGGGCTGATTTTTTTAGAGCATGTTCTCTCACTATGTAGATCATCTCAATAAAAAAAATCAGCCCATTTTAAAACTTCTAACCCAATCAAACGTTGGCTAGAAATTGGTTAGAAATCAACTGTAAGAAAATAAACGGTGATGAATAGAGTCCAATGTTTGATCAGGTTAGAAGTTTTAAAATGAGTTAATTTTTTGTTGAGATGATCTATATGGTGAGGAGAATATGCTTCTAAAAAATTAGCCCTTGATGTAGGCCCTATCTCCTTGTGTTGGGCTAAAACTTGCTGGCATCAATACCAAAAATTGGTGTCACGCTAGCACGGTCCTTGATGAATTTGGTTCGCACCATCAAAACCATTCCAAGATTGCAAACACGTACAATTTCATTCTAATAAAAAAGTTTCTTTCAAGCCCCATTATTTCCACCATCAAAAACTAATTCTCTAAAAAAGATTAACTAAATCCACAAGGTATCCTGGATAGTCTTCCATCAACCCTAAACCCTAAGCCAAATGCTGACAACTTTTGAAATTAAGTAAACATGGCATTTGGGACCATTAAACTTGTTAAGGATATGAATCCAGTAAAACATAGGTTCTGCAAAACAGACCAATGGATCATTAATGATCAAACCCGAAAATAAAAAAGAACGATGATTGAAACCTGCATTTTCCTTGTAGTATTAAAACAGGTTCGGTAAACCCGGTTGATCTCTTTCCACCCGGTTAAAAAAAACAACTTAAAACTATATTTGGTGTGGTACAGGAGAATTAATTGGGTCATGTTGGGTTCATTGTCTGGGGTCCAATAGCATTTTCCGTTCCTTAATAAAATCTCCATTTATAAAAAAGAAGAAGAAGTTTGCTTTGAATTAGTTGCTGAAATTTATTTGTCTACATGAAATGGGTAAATTTTAGACGGTGGGCACCAAGTCCATGGGTTCCGGAGGACACAATGAAAAAATGACATCTCTCTCAACTTCTTATTACATTTCCAATGGAATCAAGGAAAATAATTTTACTTCCCAAACTACCCTCTTCTTCCTCAACCAAATAGACCTTCCGTCTCCAAAACTAAAAACCCCCTCTCTCAACTCGTTTTTCCTTCAATTTTTTAATCTTTTCCTTCTCTCTCTAATCTTCGTTCATAGCAGTCGTATTTTGATCTGAGTTTCTCATTTTAAAACCTAGTTTTTCTTTTTACTCCATTGTCAATACACAACTCTATAATTGAATCACAAATCAATTTTTCCACATCTTCGATCATGAATTAAAATCTAAAAAACTTCGATTACATCAGGAAAAATAAAAAAAAACTTCGATTACGTCAGGAAAAATAAAAAAGATTTAAAAAATTACTAATTAGAAACTGGTCGAAGTTGAAAGATCTGTTAAAGTAACTCAAACCCAAAGGTATTAACATGATCTTCCTTTGGAAATGTGATTCGAGATGCTGTGACTTAAAACGGCCGCCGGAAAACCATCATCGCCATGGATTTTGTTTATGCTCTTAAAAGATAGGGCACGAACTTCCATGGTTTTAAGGGTTAGGGTTTATTGTTCAACGGATTAGATATTTTACTTGGATGTAAAAATTTCACTTAGGCGATTGGGTGTTAAGTATTCTTTTGGTTTTGGTGTAGACCAAATTTCTGTGTTAGCTTTTCCATTTGACGGTGTATTTTTTTCAGATCAGGTAATTTTAGGAGTGTGAATAGATACCAAATTATCCAGAACCGAACCGGTACCGGAACCGTTTTTTACGATTCCGGGACCTTCTTTTCTGGATCCGATAAATTTCGGATCCATTTTGGATCCGATAAATTTCGGATCCATTTTGGATCTACCTGTTTTGGATCTGTTTAATTTTGGATCCATTTCGGATTCACCCAACGAGTACCCGCGGGTACCCCGTATAACTTTTGTAATTTTATAGTTTAATTTAATATTATATAATAATTTTTATTTTTTTTAACTTTTTTTAATTAAAAAAAGAAACCAATGACTATTATATAACAAATTTTATAATAAAGTAAATTTTATAATTGAATATAATATAAAAATATAAAATACAAATAGATTTTATGTTAAAAAATAAAATAAAAATAATTAAAAATAGGTATCGGGTACCCGCGGATCCTAGCGGTACCGGATTCAGAACCACCAATTAAGGTTCTGGAACCAGAATCGGAACCAAAAGGATCCGGAACCGCTTCATATTAACGGGATCGGATCTGGAACCTTTAGGTTCCGATCCGAAACTATCCCGTTGACACCCTTAGGTAGTTTAGGGGAGAGAAAGGGGTATTATCGGAAGCTAGATTATTTCCATTAATATCATTGAAAATATAATAATAAATGGAGATCGATGTCGTTTTTTTATTGTGCCCCCATGACCCTATGGACATAGTGCCCACATCTAAAATTTACCCAAATGAAAGTTGTATTAGAAAAGGGAGGGGATGTTTGACCTCGGGTCCTAGAAAACTCCTGCATTTTTAGGGTTTAAATGAAAAAATCCAAAGGCTAATTTTTGACGAGATGTTCATCTCAGTATGAAGATCATCCTCACAAAAAATCTGCCCATTTTAAAATTCATCAAATACCATCAAGAATTGATTGAAAAATAATGATAAAATCGACATCATTTTTTCGGTTGATTCAAACCATCTTTTGATGAGATTTTGATGGTGTAATTTTTTTGAAATGGGATGCTTTTTTTTGGGATGATCTCCAACTATTTTCTCACAGGGGAGAACTTTATTACCATTTTCTCCCTACTCGTTTATACACTGCATATATTTTGCAAGCATATGTTTTTCGTCTGATGTTTACTTCAGGTGCATGCTGTTCTGTAATTGGTTTATACATTTAATTGTTGTTTATTTATTTATTTTTTTTGGTAGGAAAGATAATTCATTAAATTAGGCTAAGAAACAGAGTTTAATAAAGCAAACCTTGCTAACTCGTGATCAACAGTATTGAAGCTCCGAGAAACATACTGAAATTGAACAACATGAAAGGAAAGAGCCAGATGTCACGGTGGAATAGTGACAAAAAGGAGAATAATCCCACATTGGTTGGATAAGGGGAGATCTTGGGGTTTATATGGGTTTAGGTCAACTCCACCTAATAGGCTAGTCTTTTGGGTTGGAAGCCCGAACCGTGACGAAGTGGTATCAGAGCAGACCCGGCCTAATCCGATGTCACTCCAACCGCCCACACATAAGGGAGGTGTGTCCATGAGGGTAATAGGTCCCCTAAAAGAGGGTGGGGACGGGTATGCAGGGTGGCCCGAGTCAATATGCCAAGTGCCCACACATAGGGTTTTGTCCACAAAAAGGTAGAGAATGTCACGGTGGAATAGTGACAAAAGAGAAATAATCCCACATTGGTTGGATAAGGGGGGTTGAGTCAACTCTACCTAACAGGCTAGTCTTTTGGGTTGGAAGCCCGAACCCTTTTTACAGAGCTCTAATGTCTAAGAGTAAAGATCTAATTTTCTAAGGAAATCTCTCTTTTGGACCTCTAATATATTGAACAATTTGCTAAGAGTCGCCTTCAATAATACAATGAGTAGCATCCAACCGATAAGCACATTGAAGACCAAGGAAGAATGCTTCTGCCTCAGCCTCCAAAGCATCACTTGTGAATCTTTAGAAAAGTGAACAACATCCTCGATACCTTCAACAACAGAACATGCAAATGCAGAAGAACTTGTGGCGCCATCCACATTAATCTTTATGAAAGATGATGGGGGAGAACACCATTTGGAAGAAAGAGGAACAATAGGAAGTGAAGAGTCGGTCAAATTGGGCACAATGAGGAACATGGTTTTCTCTGATTGGTATTGAGACGGATTGGAGAATGATCACTATTCAGTCGAGGAAGGTGCAACACGTGAGCATGAGAGAATAACATACACCAAGAAGGATCTGCAAAAACCCTATCAACTCTTTCTCTGATATGTGTATGAGACATCTGACCATTGGTCCATGTATATGCGGGCCCTGCAAAACCTAAATCTATGAAAGAGCACTTTTGTACCATTTGATGAAAAGCATTAAGATCACGAGGTCTGATTTTGGCCCCACCGAATTTTTTCTTAGAAGATAGCAGTGCGTTGAAGTCCCCTACCCAAGACCAAGGATTGGATTGTTGTTGTGAGAAGGTCTTTAATCGGTCCCATAAGGCAGGTCTATCAGTCGGTTGAGGTGGACCATAAATACATAGCAAAGCCCATGAAGGCAAATTGGTGAAGGAAGAAATTTTATAGTGAATCAGGTTAAAGTCACTAGTACAAAATTGTTTATTTTTATTTAAATTTTAGGTAATAATTGTTATTTAACTTGATTGCCCAATTTATAAACCGATATCAAAATTAACATTATTTAATCTGTATGATAGTTTATAGGAAAAGTGCTTATGATACACAACCGAAGTTTTTATGAACAATTTTAGGATCACATTGTTGTTTAACTCCACTGCTATATAATATGACTGACTATATGTTAATGAATATCAAATTGACTGTTAAATCTGTGGGTTATTTATGAACTACATTTTAATTTCTTTGCAGTATAATTTCTGTTCTTTAACTTGATGAGAACGGTTTTCTGTTATTTGAGGAATAAAAGAGAACTTTGAAACAAAAACAAAAAAAAAAATTATTGTGTACAAGAGTTTGACCTAGGGTTTGGGAGTAAAGATGAGGGGAGATAGGAGGAACAAGGGCGTGTTGATGGTTTCCTCTTCACATAGATCTATTCTTGTGTAAAATCATCAATTTATTATAAATTTTTTAACCCTATCAAATCGTTCAAAATTAAGGATATGTGTAAATAACCCATGAAGAAGAACCGTACAATTTTTTATGGTGTAAGAAGTTTAGAGTGATGTGATTTTAGATGAGGATGACTTACATTATTATAAGAAAGCCATAGCCACTAGAAATCAACCCGTGCCTCATCTTTATTTGGGCCTCACAAAAACCATGCCCATATCATGCTAAATAAATAAGCATGTGTTCGACTCCTATATTATTATTTGAAGTACATAGGCATTTGGTTTTTGGTAAACACTAAACTATCGAAATTCCATTTGGGAAATCAATCTTGTATGGTTAGGCTTAATTTGGTTGGCCGAAACCAGTCCAGAAGATGTATGGGCCTGGACTGCGGTTTTTAAGATCGCCCCGAGCCTAACCAATTTAGGGTTTTCCAATTTTCAGTAAACAGTAAACAGTAAACGATTGAATTTAGTTTAGAAATCCAAACGATTAAGGCAACGCCTAATTAGAGTCAACCCAAACTAGACCCGAAGTAGGTTCGATTCGATGGAGGTTTTTAAGATTGGATCGG
>MVGT01004145.1:439287-491614 GCA_002174775.1 Macleaya cordata | reverse complement strand
TGATGGTGGTACGATGGGGTGTATTTTATATAGCTTTTTGAATCTATTTACTCCAAAAGATTTAACAAGGTTGAAATACCTTTTTGTAGTCCATTTAATCATTTTTATACTTTTCTAAGTCTATTAGCCAATTCCTTAGTTTTAAGTGTTCGTGTTGAACCTTTATTTATCGTTTTTAATTACATTTTTGTCTTTTTTCATCTTGTACAACTATGGAAAGAGAAAATTTAAGCATGCCCCTAACTATTTTAGGAGCCCTAATAACACCTTTTTTTATTTTCTTAATTTTTTTTTGTACATCTATCTATATCTACACCAGTGTCGTATCTGAGCATATGCGGCATAAGCAACCGCATAGGGCCCCCAAATTTTGAGGGCTCCCAAAATTATATATTACTTATATATATAATAATAACATAAGTTAGTTTATTGCTTTATTATCATACTCCTAGTTGTATGAAAATCATTCCCATTTCTATTTCTTTGTTTATTTAGAATAGAAACTCCTAATTATTTATTTAGAATATATAGAAACTCCTAAATATATTATAATAATAATTCAGCAAATTGTATTCTTTGTTATGCATCACTTTTTTCCTTTTTTGTTTTTCAAGGTTCTATTAGGATTTTTTAACCTTTGCTATTTTATTGTTTTGTACTTTTGTTTATAAAAATTTCATGGGAATCTGAACTATATTAACTCTACGTAATTTTTTTAATTATGGTATGTAGGCAGCCCTAAAGTAACATGGTGCCACACTTTTAAATAAATAAATAAAGACTAAATTTTATATTTCTTTTTTCTTAAAAATTTTGTAACGATTTATTATTACCATAATTTTAAAAAAATTAAGAAGTCGTTTTTTTTAATTCATTTATGGGCCCCGTTTTAAGATTTCGCTTCGGGCCCCCAAAATCTCAGATACGGCCCTGATCTATACTATTAATTAATCCAATTACCTTTTTAAGGCTTTTTACATTCAAAACCCTGAGAAATATTTTTTCTTAGCAAATATATAGCCTTCAAAATTGGATAATATTGACATTTCACGCTAAATCCTTCACTTCCTTAAATCTCTCCCAAGGTAATAATCCGCCGGTAGAATTATTTTTTACATACCCTAGCTTGATTCACGTCCATATCCATCCACTATAGATGGATTGTGCCTTCATTGGGAAATTTGATAGGCTTTTTTGTAAGTCTAGCATCACCGTTATCTTCAAATCTTCTCTTTAATATCCATGATTTTTTTCTTTTTATATTCAATTATACTAAGACTCCTTTATTTTCTCGATGATTCTATCCCCCTCTCCACTATTTTCTCTTTATCACTTTCTCTTCTCCCATAGTTCCCAACGTAAAGAACACGTGCATATGCGCGACGCTTGTTAGTTATGAAACAGTGTAGTGCGGACTGCACCATCGAATTTTTTTTGGTACGAAATCTTAACACTTTTGGAAACATGAACCCTAAATAATATGATATCAATAGGAAATGAGAGATTAATCAAATAAAGAAAATATTAGCGTATAGTATCAATAGTTACTTATTTGAGCTAGCTTGACATCTCCTGTTACTTAGCCAAATATAATTATACAAATTAAGATTATCTAATAGTTTTTTTTTTTTTTGTCGTACATATGCTATTCTGTATTTGTTACTACATCAAAATATGAAGGGCGGAAAGATAATGCAGGTGGGGATGATGGACTTAGCTCTTCTCAACCTTGCTCTCTAATTCTCTCCTTAGCTGCAGAGAGAAGTCATCACTCACATCATCATCATCCCAGTCATCTTCCCACTGCTCAGTCACATCTTTTCCTTCTTCTTTGTCGTCCCAATCTTCGTTAATTTCAAATTCTTCAAACTCATCATCATCTTCAAAAAGATCTATCTTTGCATCTTCGGTCACTACCTTCGATTCTGTTGCCGCCATTTCAAAACAATCACAGGAAACGTCTTCGTTTTTCTTCTTCCGCAAATCTGGAAAAGTCTCGCGACGATGTTGCCAGTAGGTTTATAAATAGTAGGGAATTGTGCACGTATATTACGCACGAGTGTTATAATCCGGTAAGGTATCAATTCGTACCCGTTTACACAAACCCGAACCGTACAAGAACGGAGGTCCATGGACATTTGTTCTTGGTTTCCACCCGTAAGGATGGGCAAGTCTAATGCGTTTCTGTATAAAATGAGATTTTTGTTATGATTATTCAAAATTATTTTTAATTAATAAAATAAAAATATGGATTTGATAGTTGTTTGAGGTACCTAATAGACTTGCTCANTTTTTTTTTTTAAAGATTTAGGGTTTATTAAAAAAACCAAAGAGTACCCTAGCCGGAGGGGGACAAAAGCCTGAACCTCCCAGAGCCTATTACATACAACTGATCAAAACAGAACCAAATCGGCACAAAAACCTCATGCCCCAACCCGGGGATACAACAACAACAATACAGGTCCCGACTACCAAACCGAACAAAACCAAAAAGCGCCTACCCAATTCTGATATAAGGAAATCCCATTCTGTCCAGCCTGGCCAGCCCCACAAGGTACGCAGGGAAGTCAGACATGAAATTGTGGTCAGATCTACTAGACATTCCCAAGAAAGCCATGAAATCAGCAAGATTATCTAATAACTCAATATCATTTAATGTTGTTTATATAAATCATAGAAGCAGATCATGTATATATCTTATTACAGTTTATAGTTTGAAGAAAAACAAAGAAGAACCCCATTGATCTATGGCTTTGATCATGAGTGACATTAAGCTGTTGATGCTGGTAGTTTTGCATCTAAGCTTCTTCTATGGTGTAGAAGGAGGAAGAAGGATTTCTAAAGTTGAAGATCTGGAGATGGACAACAAACTTAGGATTTTGAACAAGCCTCCTGTTAAGATTTTTCAGGTATTAATTGTTTGTTTCACGATTTATGAGATAATACTGGCTTAATCTCTTTCCCTAAAAAAGACGAGTGGATTTTTTTTTTTTCCTGATCGATGCATTAGAGACATGCATATTTATACATGATTCACAAGCTATATGTAGCCTACAGAAATGATCTAAAGGTTAATTTTTTGTAAGGATGATGTATTGATTTAGTAGTTCATCCTCACTCAAAATTACATCATTTCAGGGCTTGTGTGGTTTGTGATCTAAAAACTTATTTTCAGAAACTAATTTACACCTAAATTAAACTGTATCTTGTATCACATAGAAAATTATTTTCTGACTTTACTACAAAATCCCATATAAATTCATTGAAAACACATAAAACCAGTGGCGAAGGCAGGTGGGGTCCCATCGGAGCACGTGCCCTGTGGGATTTTTGAAATTTAGTAAGACCGATGTCTTACTTGGAGTAAAACTCTAAAAAATAATTTAAAATTTTTAGTAAATTGAAGGACCTATTAATGGCCTGTTTTTAAGCATTTTTTTTTTTGGGATTTGGTTGTAATAAAGTGGGATGGTGTTATTTCTAACATAAATCTATTGTAATTTCTGTGTGTAATCTTGATGCAACCTCATCCTTTTGTGTATATAACTCTTTTTCTCTAAAAAAATAATATAGTTAATCTAATAATTATTATTCAAAGATTTCTATTGTATTGTTAAACAAATCTAGGAATTCTTTAATTTTATCATTTGTTTGTTCTAATATAGGTATTTTTTTTTACTAATTAACATTTACCATCGATTTACCAACAGTAATTACCCGAATCTTTAATAGTTTAATATCCACTTGGTGCCCCCATGATGATGAATTCCTCGCTTCGCCACTGCATAAAACAACATTTTTTTTTGTTTTATAAAATCCTACATGATTTTATTGTAAATATTAAAATAATTTTGGATGCGTAGTACAAGATGAATATAAATATAGGTGTAAATTAGTTTTTGAAAACAAAATTTTGGATTGCGAACTAAATATGAATTTTTTGTAATTAATTTTAGGGTTAATTTAACTTACCCCCTCAGAATTATGCGCTATTTAGAATTACCCCCTTCAAAGATCCCGTAATTAATCTTGATGAATGAGAGTTCAATGGTGATAGAGGTAATGAGATGGGCTGATTTTTTTGTGTTAAGGTGAAAAATCAACATTCTTATACTCTAGATTTTGTTGTTTTGGTTTTGTAAATTGGAGTTTTTTAAGAAAAATAAAAATTGATGATAAAGAGGAAATTGATGTCGATTTTGAAATAAAAATCAGTCAATTTATTTCCCAAAATAATCTTCTTGCATCTCTCTCTTTCTCTCATCCTCTCTCTCCCATCTCCTTAGGTCATCCACTATGATAGTACCTTCAAAGGATAAAAGTTGGTGTTAGTTTAGAGGGGTATTTTAATCATGAATAGCGTTGTGCGAGACACACACATGTCTTTAGACGGAAAAATCACAGAAACTGTGAGCTTGAGGGGGTAAGTTAACTACAGAATCTTTAAATGGTATAAGTTCAAATGGCGAATAATTCTAGGGGGTAAGCTAAATTATCTCTTAATTTTAAACCAACATTTAATTGAATTAGAAGTTTTACAGCAAGATGATTTTGGAAAGAAGATAATCCACATGGCAATGAGATCATCCTCACACCATCAGATGATCTCCTGTTGGCTCCCAAATGGACTGTGTAAATCACATCAAATTAAGCATGTTTATCCCGACCCCAACTCTTAATCTAATCATATTGTTTTGGAAGCTTTCATTTAAAAAATGGTCGCTGTTTTGTAATTTTCTTTATTTTTTGTGTCTTTTAGAAACTTCTTCTTCTTCCTTTTTCAACAAAAACAAATAAAATTTTATTGCATTAACAAAGCTATACTAAGTACAACAAATATAATTAATGGGAGCAGTTTCGGTGCCATCACTATATTGCCATGGCATGTGGGCTCACATACAGATGAATCAATGGTGGATTTTTTTGAGGATGTTCTCCTTACAATGTACATCATTTTCACCAAAAATCATCTAATACTAAAACTTGAAACACTATCATCCATTGATGAAATTTAATGGTAAAAATAAATGGTTCAATCACCATTAATTTTTAAAAAATTAGATGACTGAATTGCCAGTTTTAGAATGCGCTGATTTTTTGTGAGGAACATCACTTGTGTCATATATATGTTGGCTCCATAAGCCATGGTAACCTAAAAATATAACTATGATAGCAATATAGTGATGGCACCAGAACTGCTCCCGTAATTAATATAGATAAGAGATTAAGTATAGAAACATCACTTTTTTTTTCCTTTGCAGCCAAGTTTTGGACGAAATACCCCAGTTTGCTTCGTATACTTAATGACTCATGTTATTTTTGTAGGAATTTTTTTGTTTTTTTTTGTTTTTGCAAGTTAGAGGTCTCTAAATTAACTGTTTTTTTTTACAGATATAATATTATCAGCATTTACATGGTGTCCACAAAATATCAGCTCAATCACTTTAAGTTAGCAGTTCATTGACATAATTAAATTCTAGATGAAGTGTTCGTGATAGGCTAGAGGTCTCCGATTGAGTTGATATTTTTAGATAAGATCCAAATAATAAAAATAACATACTTATAAAAAATCAGTTAAGTTAGACAACCTAAGGAATTAAACAAACCACTAACCTTTGAACCTTAACACACCATACGTTAACAAAATCCATAATTAGTTGCCAGCTAAAATGACTAACAAAACACAAATGATAATAAATTGATACATGCTTATTTAGACATGTTATGTACACGGAACATATAGAGGCTATATAGAGATAGTTAATGGCTAATTTTTTGGTGAGGATGGTGAACTTACTAGGAAAATCATGCATCCTCATAGAAAATGAAAATGCCATCTAAATTTACCATTAACTTATGACCAATATTTGATGAATTAGAACTTAGAAGTTTTAAAAATAGATAATTTTTATATGAAGATGATCTACATCATTCTCATACTGTTGGATCATCTATATGTGCCCCCCCATATCGACACACTGTCTATAACACGTCTATAACACGTCTCAATAACCATGCATTTGTCTTGACCAAAAAAACCCATGCATTTATCTCCCAATCCAAACTCAAATATAATACATTGTATATTTTAAAATAGGGTCAGGTCATATATATAGGCCCCTTAAAAAACCACCCCTTGTGGGCCCACATGGAATGCATCCAGGGTTTAATTTTCGTAGAGAATGATCTATATGATGAGAAGAATATAGTTATCTGAAATCAACCTGTTCTAAAACTTCTAACCTCAAATCTAGCCGTTTTAAATCAACGGTTAAAATAAAAGTTTAAAACATGTACATTTTTTAAAGGCTAATTTGAGGGGTTAGAAGTTTTAAAACGAGCTAATTTTTAAATATGATGAAATACATAGTGAGGAGAACATCATCTCCAAAAATTAACTCCTAGATGAATTATATGTGGACCCCACAAGCATGGGGGTTACATAAGGAGGGTTATATAACCTGACCCTTTAAATATATGGCATTTTAAAATATGATGATACAATTTTTAACCAGAAGGGATCAAATAACCTTAGGTTTCCTTGACCTTAGTGTGACTTGTACTATGAAAGAGGCTGATGTAAGACCTGATTTTTTGTGAGGATCTTTTACTCATCAAAATAATCATAACATTAAAAAATCAGCCTGTTCTAAGGCCTCCAGACCTAGGGCTGCACACTGTTCGGTTTGGTTGGATTTTGTGTCAAACCCATAGCTAAACCATTAATTAATTTAAGAGGACCAAAACCATACCAAATCATGATGCTATTTTTTTCAAAACCAAAACCACACCATCGGTTTTTAAAATTTTTTGGGTTTTTCGATTTTTTCCAAATTTCGAATTTTTTAGGGGTTTTCGGTTTTTTTAACGAACAAATCATTCAAAACTAAAGTTTAACTAGATTAAAAAAATTTAACACATGACATTTATCAATTGATCATTTAAACTTAAACTAAGACATGACATAATTAGAGCACTTGCATTATAAAAAATTAAAGTTCGTTCAAACTTAAAAAATAAAAAATTGATAATAAATAAATATTTATTTAAATTTAAAACATAAAAAATAAATGTCCAATTGTTCAACCATCTTAAGTAATTATTAATTCTTTCTCTTTTTTGTGAAAATTATTAAATTTAATATAAAAAGATCAACCTTATCAAAAATCATATCAATCAAAAATAATTATAAGGTAATTTATAGGCATCCATTTTAATTATTACTTAAATTTTTATAGGGTTAAAATTTTTGGTACATATGATTAGGGACGAAGTCATAAATTTTTTTAAGGAGAAAATCACAAAGCACAACAAATTTCTTTGATATGCCTAAAAGCTTGTGGGGTACGTGTAAGAAATAAGTTGGTCAAATTCTAATTTTACAAAAAAACTAAGGCACAATATACTAAAATCTTAATAATCGGTGGGGCACTCAATTTCCTCATTGTTATTAGATGTTGGAGTTTAAATTTTTTTTGGTGGGGCACACTCCTCAACAACGTGCAAGATAGCTCGTCCCCGAATATGATTTTTTTTTGAAGATACATGGTGAAGTCTGTGAAAGAGAGTTTATCTTCATATCTTAAATATCTCTATATGGATCCCAATATTTTTTTTATAGTAAGATAGTGGCAATTTTAATCATGGTATGTCCACAAATAAATTTTTTCACAATAAAAATAATAATTATACAAAATAATAAATATATTATAAATAAATTAATAAATATGTATAAATTTGAGAACACATACCACTCATATGCATTGCCTCATATAGGATACAAATTGACATAAATACATTAACTTACGAAATTGTGATTATATTAAGTGTCAGGCTCCTTAATTCATATTTTCATAAGTTAGCATGTATATTATGCATAATAATGCATGTGTATACTATATATGTATAAGTGTAGATTTTTTTTTGTTTTTTTTGTTTTTGGTTTGGTCTTTCGATTCGGTGTTTTTGGTACAGTTTCGATTTTTTTGGTTTTTTGAAAACATTGAACCAAAACCAGACCATAAATATCAGTTTTTCGGTGTTTTGGGTTTTAGGATTTTTGGTTTTACGGTTTGTCGGTATTTTTTTCGATTCGGACCGGATTTAAAACTGCACCATATGCAACCCTATCCAGACCCCTTAAATCATCTCCAAAAAATAAATAAATTTTCAACATCTTTTATACCATTGATTTTCAATTATTGGATTATAGCGTTACAAGTTTTAATTTAGAATTGATTGATTATCGGTGAGAATGATCTATATGGTGAAGAAAACATCTTGACTAAAATCAGCTCTTAATTTATCTTCGTATAGACTCCACAGCCTTGGGTGACTAGCTCTTTGGTCACTAGGTAGATGGTTGGATTATTCGATTCCTTCTTTTTTTTAAATGAAAATATTATTAATTAGGAACGTGATTAAAATTTTAAAACTACTCTTTTTACATTAAAGACAACAATAATTATATTATAGCTTTCAATAATTGTTTTAACAGACGAAAGAAGGCGACACTATCGACTGTATTGACATTTACAAACAGCCTGCCTTTGATAATCCTTTGCTCAAGAATCACAAAATCAAGGTAATCTATACTATTCTATGTATAGTATTATTTTTTCCAATATAAGGGCAAAAAGAACGCTTCTTAATAATTATTCGATTTCAAATGTGTTGCTTTGGCTTAATTCAATATATAATTAACTTACCGCCCATACATTTCGTTTACATGTACAGATAAGACCTAGTTTTCTTCCTGAAAGATTAAACTATGAAACATCGTCACGAGCTGCAGCTGATCAATTACTGAAGAAGGTTCTAAAACGTTTTGATTGTCCAAAAGGAACAGTTCCTATTCGAAGAAGAACCAGTAAAGAAGATCTAATAAGGGCCAATAAATCTTTCTCAGGCTGTATTCGTCCTCTCTTTTTCGATGTACCTTTTCAG
The DNA here is from genome assembly GCA_002174775.1 of Macleaya cordata. Classification (NCBI taxonomy): domain Eukaryota; kingdom Viridiplantae; phylum Streptophyta; class Magnoliopsida; order Ranunculales; family Papaveraceae; genus Macleaya; species Macleaya cordata. The sequence continues at coordinate 482,668 of MVGT01004145.1, read as the reverse complement.
CATGTAAGTTCATCATTATTTAATTTAAATTGGAAACCAATAATTTTGCTTTGTCATAGCAGATCAATGTTAGGCGCCATAGATTAACATCAATCATATATGATGATGATGATGATGACGATGATGATGATGATGATGATGATGGTATTTCTTTAGGTAGCTATGATGAGATCGGTAGATGGTGTAAAACATGCATTTTATGGAGTCTATGGAGATATCGACACAGCTAATCCAAAAGTGGGAAATGATCAGTTTAGCTCAGCTCAAGTCTGGATTGAATCTGGTCCACTGGATGATACCAATACAATACAAGCGGGATGGGCGGTATATATATATATCAAATTAATTGCTTTATTTGTGGTCTGCACCCAAATCGTACTTGACACCAAAATCTTCACGAATGTTTTTTAAAAATATAATTTTGTCTAAAACTAATAAGTAGATAAAAATTTATGATGTTTTAATTTTTTTTAAAAAAAATTAAGAGTTCACAAATTTCTCTCTACGTCACATATATATACACCTTCTTTTTATGTCACATGTAATTATTTTTTCCTCTACGAATTTATATTAATTGTATGCCTTTTAGACTCTTTATAATTGAATATGCCATTGATTGATGTTTCCTAGTAGTTGATGGGTAACATAAACCCAAAAAACCATTGTGTCAATACATATATAGCCTTCATCCAATTATACTAGTCTCTTCCTCCGGATTGGTTATGGTTCTGTACAAAACTAAGTTTTTATTTTTGGAGAAGGCTAAGTTGTATTCAGAAAAGAGTGCTAAGGAGGCATTCTGGAGATTACATTAGGAAAAAACAAAATCAAACACATAAATAAACTTTTTACATAAAAAATTTCTCAAACCTGAATATAAAATCTTTGAAATGAAAATTTTCTCTCCGCGGTCAAAAACGTGTATATTTCTTTCGAGCCATATTGCCACCAAACTGCGAAAGGGAGACAGAACTGGAGGAACTTATATGGAATAGCGGAAAACTCCACCTTCCATACCCACACAAAACTTAGAATTATTTCAGGAATAATCCAAAACTATATTCAGAAGTCGACCCAAGAAGTGAGACTAGACTCTATTGGTGTACTCGCAATATAACAACACATGATTATTATCTTCCTCCTTGCACTTGCATAGATAACCTCCCCTTAATATCAGCAGTCCAATCTCCAAACCCACTAAGAAATAAGTGTTTTGTTCATGCTTCTAATGTTTTTGATTCCCAATCCCTTCCTTTTTTCGATTTTGCAATCCTTTCCTAGAACTCCAATATGTAGTGCCTTTTTATTACTACTATCCCCTTCCCCCTGTATTCCACTGCCACTGCTAGTAATAGACTAGTATTATATTGCGAAGAACACTATTTGACTTGAACCTGACTCCCTTTTTTCAATCCAAAGTGGAGTGGTGACACTCACTCTTAACTCCTTCCCATCATCTTTGTTGAGAATAGTTCCACATAAATTGATGAAAGCCTAGCATCCTGATATATAAAGATCCTGGGACACTCAACTTATTGCCAATTAGTTTCCACTTAGATGCCCATAATCTTACTATGGTATTAGAGTAGACCTACACGTGATAAGCCACATGTGCTTTATACCATCCAATAAAATTCTATGTGTTCAGTTAAAAAATAACGCCGCTAAACCTAGTAACCTAATATATAAAGATCCTGAGTCACTCCATTTATTACCAATTGGTTATAATTTTAAGTTGGATGCCCACAATCTTAATAATCTTCTCCTGCTTAGCCATATTAAGGTTACAACCCTCTTTTTTAACTCCCTTCGACCCTCTTTTTTAACTCCCTTCGTTCACTGAATTTTCTTTAATGGTTCCAAGGAATTCTGGTTCCAATACTCAAAGGGGTGGAAGTATAACTGGCTGACATAATGATCATTTAGGTTATATATATGAGAATGGAACCGTGGTTATGCTTATATGCTCATGTAGGACCCACATGAAGTTGATCTAAGGACTAATTTTTTTTATGAAGATGTTCTCTTCACCATGTAGATTATCTTCACCAAAAATCAGTCTATTCTAAAACTTCTAGCCCCATCAAATGTTAGTTTAAAATTTACAATATTTATACATTATCAATTTTAAACCAACATATAATGAAGTTTAAAGTTTTAGAATGGACTGATTTTTGGTGAAGATGTTCTCCTCACCAAGTAGATCATCCTCATCAAAAATCAGCCCTTAGATCAATTTTATGTGGCGCATATGAACATATACATATAAGGATGTACATTTAAACATGTCCATACGGATCGGTCCTCTATATATATATTTTGTGGATTGAAGCACTAATCAGCGTACCTCTTAATTTGATTTAACAGGTAGCACCATCTTTATTTGGCGATAACAAAACTCGATTGTTTACTTATTGGGAGGTATGTCTGGGAACTACTTTTTTTTTTTTTTATTAGAATTTGATATTTTTTTGCTCACGTATATATAAATGTCTAATGTTAGCACCAAATCATTATTTGTTTTAATTAAATATGTATATTTTTTTTTTTTTGACGAAATTATTAAATATGTATATCAACAGGCGGAACCACAAAATGGTTGCTACAACTTTTTCTGCACAGGCTTTGTACAAATTGTAGTATTTTATTTTATTTTTCAAGTTTCCGGGTCTCACAAAATCTCAGGCAATTTTCTGGGTAAGTGCAGCCTTCAACGACTTCAATTGCAGAGCGGACCAGTTCATTTTCAACTGGGATAATTTTTTCATGTAGACTGTTTGTTTTTTGTTTTCTCTCCTTCTCTCCACTCTTTTTCTTTCTTTTTGTTCTCCTTCTTTGTAAATATTATGCTTTGTGTACATTCTTCTTCCTTATTCTAATAAATACTTTTTTCTGATAAAAAAAAAAAAGGTATTTGTCTTTTATATAGGGTGGATAAACGAAATTTGCAATAAACTCAACACAAGTACAAATTAATGTTTCAATTCTATTTACTTTTTTCTTTTTTTCTCTTTTTTTTTCAATTCTATTTACATTCTGGTCACCTATTCATATCTTAGCGAAACATACGACTTCATAAACAAATCACGGTAAGACTTTGTCTAAAACTGGTACTTTCTAAGATCACATCGTGACAATTATGAATCCTTTACTCCATTTGCAAGCTTGTAATATCACTGATACAGCTTATTTCCTCTGACCCCCAATCTTACCTATCCAAATACCCACGGATATTTTCCTATAGACTAAACATTCAATTGGAATAGGATTTTAAAACTTGATTCCATGAGTTTAAGGGGTCAGTTTTTGTGAGACAGTTACAAACGAGCAACATAATTAGGATGCAAGCATAAGATTTTTTGTCTGTATATCTAGCTACGCAATTTGGAGCCAAGGAAAGTAAAAGGGCACTGCGGTCATTTTAAGGAAAAAAAAAAAAAAAGAAAAGAAAAGAAAAGACAGCAAGAGTCTATCAGTAAAAGGAAAATGTTTACCTGGGATAAAGAAAGGTTCCAAGAATTGAAATGGCAGCTTACAGTTCGAAGACCGAGCTATCTGAATCCTAATATAGAAAGTATAACAGTGAAATTTGCTATCACTTAACATCAAGTATTTGATACTGTATTTTTATTACTTTACAAGTCTTACCCTGAGTGCAGAAAAATATGAGCAAGAAGATGAGTGCAGAAATTAAATTAATAAGGAAACCTCAGAGATAAATATAACAAATCAAGTCAAGATCGAGAAACACCATTGGTAAAACAATAACCTAAACCAAACAAAGAAGACATATAGCCTTAACTCACCTGTCAGGATGTATTCATAATTTATATCAGCAACCTCTTTGGTGCATATTACTGAATTAGATCAAAGAAAACATTATGATATTGGCCAGAATTTCTTTCAGCTAGAAACTTAAGAAGACATTTTTTCCGCCAATCATTTTTAGTTTGTTATTGTTCTAGCTTCAATTACAAAAAGGATGCTTAAAGCCTTAGCAAAGATCTGGACTATGAAAAAGTAAATACTTGTTTCTCACATAAATCACAAAAGCGGCTTTGATGCCTAGTGTGGTTAGGAAATTGAGTGCAGAACTGCAGAAGCATTAAGAATGAAAAAGCCAAATGTGGTCATTATCAGTAAATGAGCCTACAAGAAGTTAGAATTGTCTCATCAAAGTGGATGTTATCAAGTTGGCACGTAGGCACCTTAACAAAGATAAGATCTTGAGAAAAGAGTAAGTTTCAACTTTCAAATGAAAGGTTAAGAGTTTAACTCCAGCATCAATTAGGTAGGAATAAAAGAAACATATAACATGCGGAACACACGACAAGAGGTCTGCAGCTAATGACATGCTTTGAGAATCCATGTCAATGACTTGGACACAATAAAATTAAAAAAAAAACGACAGCACAAAAGGTCATTCCTATTGCTGGTTTTTGTCAATAGTTAATCTACATTACTGCATGTACTTCTATTTAACTTAACCAAATAAATAACTTGTATCAACCTGCCCCTGGAGTCTTCACTAAATTACATTCGTATAGGCTCTTCATTGTTAATGATTAGGTTACTAAAAAACCATGGATAAAAATCAGTGATATCTTTTCTAGCACGCTGTTAACACTCAATGGATTCAGGTCCATACTAGTATCTAGAGGAATTAATGTCCTATATAATTACAGTTATCACTTATTCTTAAGAGGATCAACGCACAACAGTAGGAACTTTTTTAATCAGCACAACACTAGGCACACATAAGCTTAAGTTTACATTTATTTACAACTATGTTCAAGCACAAAAGACCATTGATCTCTCTGTCTGTTTCGCAGGCAAAACTTTATTTTAGAAAAAAAGAAAAGCTAAAATTGCTCCACTCACCAGTCCATCAAGTGTACTATGGCTTAATCTTTGACCTCAAGGATGCCAATAACTCTCAAGTCTCAACCCTTTGTTGCAAAACTTCCTGCATCAACTTCTTCTTAATATTACATTAAAATTTTACTTATAAAAGAAATCTAATAAAATCTTAAGCCAGGTAGATGACAAGGGTGTTATGCATGGTCAAATACAAGAAAAGGTTTCCTTCCATTACCGTGTCCAAGCTTACATCATTGGCATAAATATCATGCATTTCAAGTTGAAATAAATCGAAATTATAAAAAGGAAGAGAGATTTAGAACTAACAGGTGTTGAAGTTCATTGAAATAAAAAAGATAGAAGACTTGCTTGAATAGGAGCAACGGTGTTAGATAGAAGTAACTAGCAGTACGAGATTTCTGTTTTCTACCTATTCACATGCACGCACAAAGGGGTTTTGAGCAAGACAAGATCAGCACTTGTATTCACTAAAATTAGGAAAGCATAGCCCTATACAATAGAAACAAACACATATATTGAAGAAAAAGAAGGCAACTCTTTGGAAAACACATATAAATTACTGCCATTAACCAGGATACACAGATTCTTTAGAAACAGACCAGAAGAAATTTGGAATGAATAGAAGAGTCAGAGAGATATTATGTGTTTGCGGCAGATCTTCACCATTTTCTCTATTTTTTTATTTTTTATTTTTAATTTAACGAAAATTAAAAGGTTTAATCTACAGAAGAACCAGAAAAGCAATAGATCACATCAACTCAAAATGAAGAACAATAAACACAAATTTGACCAGCACATTAGAACAAATAATAAAATTAAAGAAAATGATTTTTCAATAAAGAAACAATAAATAGCAGAACATTAAAATGTAGAGACACAAGAAATCAGAGGAGATTATGTCTAACAAACATCATATGAGCAAATGAAAGCAATAAAAGAAAAAGCAAGTAAAAGCTAAAAGTTAAGAACGAATGACGTGCTGAAACCCTAAATTCCACTCCAATCAGCTTAAGCTAATAAACAATAGTAAAAATTAATTTTTTATTACAAAAATTTGTTTTACTGTGTATACCTTGTTTTAAGGTTTGCAGTGCAAGTTAAAAAAGAACTGTATGATTTCTTCCGATGTGTTAGGATTTCTGATGTAATAAACTTGTGGATCAGGGGTTCTCATGTAATATGGTTAATTCATTTTTTGGAATGAATGCATACGGAGATGATTAGGGCTTACTTGAAGAGATTCAAGGGGAACCGAATTGGCCTGAGGATCTGAGAGCTTGGAATATACTATTTGTCGAATCGGAAGAGCTCCAAGAGAGAGCAAAAAGAGACTCAATACTAAAAGCAGAGGCGAGACCAAGGGCTAAAATCGAAAAGAAAAGTCGGGTTTCGGGTTTGCATATATGTACTTCTTCAAAAGAAAAAAGAAAAAAATTGACCACACCTTGAGTTTTTGTTTTTATTTTTATTTTTTAAATAATCAGAATTAGAAAATACATGCTTTAGATCACATGTTTTTTTAACGGACGTGCTAAACTTACAGCATTTCCAACCGAAATGTAATCCGAGGGTGGTGCGTATTGCACGTACCCTTGTTATTCGCATCCATCCTAAAGTGTTGTGTCCATCATAGATTGTGCCTTTCAGTAGGATTTTCAGTAAGTGTAGCATCACCATTTTTTAAATATGTGATAAAAATAAAACATTAAAAAGAAAAATCTACCAGTATTAGAACTAAAATAGTGATTTAAAAGAATTCCATCTTTGATTTAGAGGGTGTTTAGCAACCATAAGTCAAAGTGCTTATACTTCTTATAGAAGCACTTCTACTTTTGAAAAGTCAAAAGTTAGGAGAAGTTTGTATGGCAAAGTACTAATTTATAAGTAATTTAGTTAGTAGTTTGTTGGAACCATTAATTTTTTAAGAGAGAAAAAGACAAACCTAATGCACAATTCGAGGCATAACTAACTTCTCATAAGTAAAAGCAAGAAAAATTTTTGCTTTGGATAAAAGAAACTTTTCTACTTATACAAGTCATTTTGTTTTTGCATTCCATATATGCTTTTCTAATTTTTGACTTACATAAGTAGAAAAGCTACTTATTATTGTGTTGCCAAACACCCTCTTAACTTCCCACCTGGCCAACTTAGTATGCAAACAGTATATGCAAACGGTATATGCAAATAGTATTCAAATAGTATGCACACAATATATAATCGATATGCAAACAGTATGCAAATCGGTATATGCAAACAGTATGTAAGCAATATACAAACAGTACCCAAAACAATTTTGGGCTAAATTTAAAGATCGATTTTTGGCTGGGGTGGAAGTTAAAGTTAGACCCATTTTTGGGTTTTATTTCTGAAAATCTCAATAAAAGAACACAGATTTGTATAAAAGAGTGGTTTTTTATGTCGTCTAAAGCCTATTTTTTGTTGTAGTGATTATGGGACTACAGCCTACAGGTAATCACTAAGGTTTCACCAGGCAAAGATCCACCACATTGGCACCTTATTCAACCTCTTTTTGTGCTGAACAAAATGAAGCTCCTGGGCACAAATGTGTTTAATGACTATATATGACTGATGACTCTAGGATTGCACTTATAGTCGAGAGGAGGTGGTAAAGAACATTGTCTTAATTATGTTGTACGTAGTTGCAAAAACAATCCAATAGAGTAAGGCTCCTATAGTCTCAGAGATGCATGAAAATGAACCTAGTATGTTATGTTAAGACAACTAGATAATACACTATCAACAACAATTTCTACTACACATGTTAGCTTTCTATATTTCAATTCATGATAGGCCCAAACACTGCGATTTTCTTTCTCAAGCCCCTTCCTTGTTATTAGTTGGATGTCTGCATAAGCTTGAAGGAAAGCCTAAACAGGATGACCGACCCTCCCCAAGATGAGACGGGATTCAAATTGTACTTCTGGATTATAAGCACTTTAGAGACATATATCCAGTTTGCAAAATACAAAGTTCAAACCATTTAGAGTTACCATGTAACAACTGCTTGTAACATGACAGGTATGCACAATTCTTTCCTAGACGAAGAAAATGTCAAAAATGACATACCACACAACTAATGCAGGAGGGTCAATTAACAATATATTTTTAGTTGTAAATCAATTACCTTCAGTTTAGTAACTTCATCATCCAGCACCATCAACCTTTGACATATCAAGTCCCCTGTTTTAAATACTCATCAGGTGGTAGTGATTCATTACAGAAAAAGAAACTGAGAAGATAAGAATTGAAAGAGTAGTATTCTTCTGTCCAGCGTATATTGTTCTTCCATGTTTTCTCTGTAGGTCAACATGTTCCTTCAAGGACATTTATAGTATCATATATTCTTCTCTTATCTACCTGTCATACAGCACACTTTCTGCCTCCTCCCATGTTTTCCTATACTGAAATAGTGTCAGTTCCGTAATTAGTTGAAAACGGATCCTTATTTCTTAACTACAAAGAGAAAAGCTCTAGAATAAGATGGAAGGCAAATATTGTGCCATACGGCATAGGTTGTGCTGTCCCTACCTGTTTTCCCGTGATGCTTGCCTTCCCTCAAACCCTTAAACCCCTACCCCCAAACAACCTAAATAAGGGTTTACCATGGCACTTGCCCTAACCCCATCAAAAGTTTGTGGAAAATTAATGGTAGAAAAGATGCCTTGAATTTGCCAATTTTTTAAAAATAGACAAGGTGCAATGTTGTGCTCAACTCTAATAAGACTTTGGGCCAATTTCAACTTGTTCAGCCTCTTTTTTGTGCTGAACCAAATGAAGCTCCTGGGAACAAATGTATTTTATGTCTATACATGACTATAGTATTACACTTTAGAATTAGTACTACCCTATCATCTTCTATTGTTCTACCTATTGTCGTCTGCCATGTTTCATCATTTTTTCAGTGTATTTCTTAAACCAGTTATTTGAATCCATGTATGGAATCTGTGTGATGTATCTAGAGTAAGATGTTGAGGGGAAACGGAGGAAGCTAGGAGCTACTTCCAGATAACCTTCAAAGACATTTGAAGTATTTATATACCTCTTTCTACACTACAGACACTGCAATTCCGAAATAATTGTGCAAACAAACTGTATCTTTCCTTGTATACCGAATTAGATGACTACTATATAAATTAATAGAGGAAAAATACCTTAAAAAAAATAGATAGATGAAATGAGGGATGCAAACAATTGCACAACAAATTATTTTTATGAGACATTTAACTGGAGCATTTCTTCTAAAATTCGCCCTTCTATGACCTTAACAATCCTCTTGACAGTCACTGCCCAAGGAAGTTGAGGTTTTGGGTGTCTGAGGCAATCAATTAACTGAATGATGTTAAAAACCAGCCTGAAACAGTAGGATGGTGAAGCTAAATTGTCCGATAACACCACCCATGAATGTGACTATGCCTAAACCATTAAAGGTTCCATGCTTGCAATGACAATGATGAGGAAAGTAAGATGAGAAGTGTTTTGTGTTCTGGGAACTTTGGGAGAGAGATTGTGTTTGGTTCTTGTAAATTTAAGTAGTTACAGGAATTTGTGGGGGTTTATTTGAGGGAATGGAGTGGTTATGCAGTTCCATGAATGGCTAAACTAGTGGTGGTCACATAAGGGCTTAGTGCTTAGCAGCTTTAACATTTATAAACAGCATTGGTTGCTGTACTGGTTGTTTGAGAGAGAGAGAGAGAGAGAGAGAGAGAGAGAGAGAGAGGTAGCAGATGATGAGAGGAAGATGATCATGGGATTTGAGAGGTAGTTTTGGGGTTAAAAAGGAAACATGAGCTGTCCTGCAACGAACCAAATGGCAACACTATCATCCTAACCAGGATTAAACCGCTGATGAAATCTGCACTCTCTGGATCAACCACATGGGAAAAAACTCTATGGGACCCACTTGAAGAGAGACATTGCAATGAAGTTGCAACAATGGAGTACAAAAGGAGTTTTCACAAGGTGAGGGGAGAGTTTGTAAATTGGACATCACTTTGGTGTCTGTCCAGGAAATAACTCTTTTTTGTTTTATCTTGATCTACAGAATAACAAGTTACATACTGCACCAGTACCTCTTAATAAATTCTTTTTACTTGTAAACAAAGAACGAATAGAATATCATGATATAGCTAAAAATATCTTACTCAGCCAAAGTTATATCTTTGAATGTTCCAAAATTGTTTGGGTGTACATTACAAGAAAAAAGACTTTAGACCATGATTTTAAACTGTGGTTAAAAGTGTCTCTAACTGTGGTCTATAGCTCTGTGGTTAGAAATAAAAACTCAAAGACCAAAGTTTTGATCATTGGTCTAAAGTATGACTTTAGTTGTTTTTTTTGTTTTGTTTTTGAACGCATCTGAATCTGACTTGTGTGAATCTGACCTTGTATTGTCCAGGATCTTCAAGCTTAGGTATTTTAAAATAAACTCTTCTAGATTGTAAATCCAGTCAGACCTTCGTCTCAAATTCAGCTTAATTTTTTTGGCTGAATACTCACTTCAAAAGTCTGACATGACCGAGAGGTAAAACTATTCAAAGACACCAGATTCAATCCAGATGAGTCAAATTCAAAGTAAGATTCTTACGAGTCAAATTCAAATGCCTAAAAAAAACCCCACCTTAGACCACAATTTTGCTTAAACCTGTGGTCTAAAGTATTAACTCAACCACAGTTTGGTAAGCATTTGATAATACCACTGCAGAAATGTGTAATCTGCCCTAAATATCTTTTTACAGAAAAAAAAAAAGTATCAGCAAGAGGAAGTTCATCTACTGCAATTAGAGAAGTTTTATCTCTCTAGATGTTTACCTTTACAATCTACAAAAGGGTAGATAACAGACAAAATTCGAAAAGCATTACTCTGCAAGACCACACAGCTGCTGCTGCTCCACCATAGTTCTTATGCACCTATTTCAACTAGACAAGAAAAAGAGGAAGTCAATTGTTCTCAATTAAGTTGTACACGTGTACTGCTTTGAGGTGTATTATGAAAATAAATATGCAAAAATAATTTATTAGTTCAGAAAAGGTATTAGCATCGTACATGAAGTAATTCTGAAATTTCGCTTCCGACTCTTATCTCTTGAACTACCTGCAGTTCTGTTTGATGTAAAACATTCAAGAGAGAATCAAAATCATCAACTTCTGGAAGTATTGTAAGCAAAAGGTCTACACTGACCAACTGCAGAGTGTAGACCAACCTGAACTTGTACTTGATACTAGTGCAAAGCTTCTACACTTCCAATAGCTAATCGGAGAGTTGATGTGGTTCGAAGGTCCACAGTACTTAAGTGCGGCTAGATCAAAATTTCTCTCATACTTGTCTGCAGAAAAGTTTTATTGTGACAACTCACGAACTTACGGTAAACGTAACAACATCAATACGTCATCTCAGACATCTCTCAGACATAGCCATCTGGACAATAAAATTGTGTTTTTTAAATCAGAATATCACTGTATGTTTAAGATCATTTTTGGGGTAGAAATAGAACTCCCTAAATAGGTGATCCAGCGTTTGAATGGTCCAAATTAAGACAGGATCTGTTAGGAAATATAGAGAGGGATTTAGCACTAACACTTAATAGTAATGGCAGCTGTAAAAATTCTATTCCAGAAAATGAGAATAAAATCAATAACACCTCTGAACTCAGTAATGGACAAGGAATCCTTTACAAAGGATACTTCTTGGAACTAAAAGAGAATAACAAAGTTAAGACATCTATAAAAAATAGAAAATATTAAGCTTTACAGATACCAAATCTGGGCGAGATTCTGCAACTCCCAGGACAGCATGACGATTAGGTTGAGCATCAACGTCCCAGATGAGAACCTGGTTAAAGCCCCAATAACCGAGCCAAATTAGTATCTTGAAGTTGATAGACTTGAAAACTATCTTACGAACTCAGGACCTGACTACTAGGATACTCAGCAATGTTCTTTGAAAATAGACATGGGTCATGGGTGTAACAAATAAATCCTATGGTCCAGTACCAAACCTAATTCAACACTATTCTCTTACTGAATGAGTTGTTGTTCATGCATACGAGCTGTAATTTCAATTAATCAGATGCTATGGTCAATCATTTCACACCACATCAGCTACAACATCACAGTGGTCAGATCAGTGGTCGGTCTAGCATTATTCTTTCACAAATTTTCTGCAATGCAAGTTTTGGAACTCAAAGCTTTAGCCTGTAGTCTTAAGCTCCACCTACAAAAACCAGCTTTTTTTTTCTTTGCATCTTAACTACTAAAGTTACCCCTTAATAAATTAAGCTTCAAAGTTCAAACAACCAACTATTGATCAGCAATGCTTACATATGTGACAACAGCAATATAAACTATTTTTTCAGCACTTGTAAGTCAAGAAAATGAATGACTGAAGTGATTCATACCTCTCCAGGGTGCATAATGGTTTTGAACTTCTTCACAAAGGGAGAATGTGCTTCCTCATTGAACTGCAAAAGCAAGAACGGAAAGCAAACCATGAAGCATATATACAGCATGACACTTATGAAAGTACATAACAAATGTATAAATTAGCAAACCATATTCAACATCATTAGACACATATATTTCCAAAATAAGGTAAAAATATATGTCAAAACATGAAATGACTGACCTATATTGTTCACTCAGAAATTTTAAGGCAGTTCAAGGTCGTGATAATTGACATAAAAAGAGGCAGACATATCAACGGAAGCAGATCCATTGGAGCAGAATATAACCCACAGTCAGGTAAAGCATATAAATAGTTATTGATGAATGGAGGACTATTAAGAACAGAGGTTTATAAATCTTACCAATCATGAGTGGTCAGAGAAAATTAGCTATAATAATAGGCGGAGAGGAATACCAAAATAGTTCTGTTTGCAACCAGCATCAAAATGAAGTACAAACAACATCAACAGCTACTATATCATCATCTCTCAAACCAGCCACATTCATTCTTTCCCAAAAAATAACTATAAAACCACAGTATATACGGTTGACCATAGGTCAGAACTCCCAATAACTGAATTAAAAGGGTAACTAAAAGCATTCCTGTTTTTTTTTTTTTCTGAAAAGAAAAAGGAATAAAGAGAAAACCCACGAACATAAAACTATAAAAAGCATAATATAATCCATTGCGTATAAGTTCAACTATCAATAGTTAACATTCAAACGAAGTCCACAGCCACCTAATTTGCACACAGACCGATACGTGCATATCTTTATGGGTTGTTATGAGTTGTACGAGTGGAGTGTGATGATTGTTGTGAGTTGTGAGAAGAGTGTTATGATTGTTGTGAGTTGTGAGAAGAGTGTTATGATTGTTGTGAGTTGGGAGTGTGGAGTGTTATGATGCTTTGTGAGTAGGATGATGGGACCATTATATGATGTGTTTGTGTAGTGGGTTTGTTGGTAGAATTATAGTGATTTGTTAGCTATTTAAGGAACCACCAATTGCGGACTCTCCTCATGGTTGTATTGAATCTTCTATTCTGTGTCTTCTTTCTTTTCCCTCCCTTCTGACACTTCTCTCTCTCAATTATCTGTCTTTTATTTCTCTTCTCGATTAGCCCAAGCACCTCACAAATACCACCCTATCACAGACCATTATAATTCAAGAACTATTTAACTGTGGATACATTTAAGTTTTAGGAAAAGGCGAACCCATCATGAACACGTTAAACATAGTTGATTGGAGAAAAATAGGGGCATGTCTAATTTCCCATTATCTCACCAAGGTAGTTTTTTTAGCATAATAACTTACATGGGTTCCACTTTTGGCCCATACTTAGCAAATTGAACCATAAGATCTCTACCAGCAACAGTTCTTCCTGACAAAAATATAACCATAGAAGCAAAACATAAATCAATTGGCAATTACAAGGAAAAAAAGAAGGGTTTCGCTAATAACATGAAATGAGAACAACTAGAGAGAGAAAATTACCATCTAGCTTCTCCACAGCCTTATGTGCTTCATCTGCGCACTTGTAACGAACAAAAGCAAACCCTCGAGAGTCTCCAGTTCTTCGATCTCTGGGGATGAAGATATCAAAGACCTTGTCATACTAATCAAAAAGGGGGAAGAGATAATTGACAGTAGTTCCTGGTGAGAATCAAAACAAAGAAATCAATAGTTAATAAGAATTTGAAATTCATAGAATGAATAATTGAGAGAAATAGATTAGAATTCTTCAAAAACAAAAACTGAGAAAAGGATTAGATGTTTTACGGAAGGTGATATTCAGAACGAGGAGAGAGTACGTATCTCTGAAGAGTGCGACATTCTCCTCGAGAGAGGTGTGTGTGTTAGGGTTACGCCGCCACTATTTGGGGATTTTTCACACAGGAATTACGCGAGAGAAAAAGAGGAAAAAAAAAAAAAGAAGATCAAAGATAGAGGGAAACGGAACCCTAACCCAAATTTTTTTTTATCGGCCACAACTATTTGGGGCTTTTTCACAGAATAACAGAGGAACCCCGAACCCCTACGAGAGAGAGAGAGAGAGAGAGAGAGAGAGAGAGAGAGAGAGAAGAGGAGGAGGATGATGAGGAAGGGAGAAGAAACCCTAGTTACCTTATGTGCTACTGTGGTAGCCGACGATGGCTAACTCCTAGCCAACAAGGGTGAGCTCCTATGACAGCCGACGGTGTGTGTAGAGCTGGAGGAATGAAAACAAAGCGCCAACCCAAAAAAAAATAAAAAATCGAGGATAGTCTTTACAGAGAATGAGTGTGATATCCGTTGCAGATATAACGTTGGTGAGCCCCACTTTTTATTTTCTTTCGTTGGCAACGGCCTTGTGCTAACTAGCCGTTGCTAATTGAAAAAGATCAAATGATACAGTAGCTAAAATATTTTGTGTAGTTTTCTACTTCCTTCCAGAAGCCTATTTTGTATATCTTCAGGGACATTAGCACAACCATGTGCAGCATCAATTGCTCCAATACAATCCTCTGTCACAACAAAATGCAGATGTGAGGTACTGAGGTTATAAATAAATTGTCATTGATGCATAAATGGTTTGCATAAGCTTTAAACATATATATTGTGAGATGACTGTTACTTTAAACCAAGGCTTTGGAGGAGTTAGCTGCCTGGCCAAGGTGGCGTTTGTTTTTTTTTTTTTTCTGAAATCTGAATCTAAATCTGAATCTGAGTCATCTGGATTTGAGATCATCTGAATCTGACTTATTTGAATTTAAATTTGTTTGTTTTTTCATCTTAATTCTTTTAAAAAATTATGTCTGATTGACTTTTTGACATTTTGACCCTTATTTATACTATTTTGCATGGATTGATCTCATAAGTATGATCATCATATAGATCGAAAAAAAAAAGCATATACTTATCCAGATTGATCAATATATAGATGACACTACAGCATATGGTGGATTTCAAGATGTAGGCAAACACGAGCCAGATGGTTGAAATATATGCACCTCAATCTGTAGAAGCCTGACTTCAAAAAGTTTTTCTATGTCTTCCTCCTACTCAAAGTTATACTAGAAGTTAAATAATAACTAATAAAAAAAAAAGAAGAGAAAACCCTTCTCTGGTGAGCTAATATAATTAAAACTGCTTTGCCTAGACTTTTATAGGGATCTTTTATAAACTTGAGGGCAATTTTATCATTTTAAAAAAAATAGAGGGCAAAATAGTAAAATAGACCGACTCAGCTCATGACCTCTCTTTTCAGTACAAACATTTCACTGAAAAAAAAACCCATCTTTTCAGCCATTTTGCTGAGTCAAAAATTGACTCAGACACTTAAAGAAATAAAACAAACAATCTTAAATCTGACTCGGCCCAATTTCAGAACCCGAGTCAGATTCAGACCTATTTTTCATAAAAAAAATAAACAACCTCCAAGTCTCTTTACAGTTAGTATTCTAAATGAAGAGTGGATGATTAGATTTAGTTTTTGGATCCCATAAAGAGGTGATTCCAAAGTTGATTTTTTTTTCTAAGGATGATCTCTTCACAACAAAACATATCATTATAAAAAAAAATTTTAACCGCACTATGAGATGGTTAAGCTTAACAGTTCAAATAAATGATTCAGATTAAAATTTAATTAGGGATAAAAATTATAGAGCTATTTGGATTATTATATTAAGATGATCTACGTGGTAATGTTATCATCCTCACAAAATATCAACCCTTAAATTATTTAACAAAAAAAAAATATTACGTGCTAACAAAAAAAGGGTAAAAGAAGATTAAAGATTTAACAGACGATTGGGGAAGTGGGGTAAACAGTTATTTTCCCTAAAAAGTAGGAAAAATATAAAATTCAATAAAAAAAATAGGATTTTTGGCTAGTATAAAATATTTGTAGAGTTTTTGGTATTTGGCAGCCAATAATTGGAGTTTTGAGCAAAATTATGTTAAATTAAATCAATAAACTAATAAAAACCCCAATTTTATTAAAAAAAACTTTTATAATTTTTAGTATTATATAAAAAAGAAATACCTCCTCATTAATGATTTGCATTTGCTAATTAATTAATTAGTTCACCATCTGAGACTGATCATGATGATCCGAGCACTAATATTTTTCACTGGGTCGAATATTCTGAGACCCCAATACAAGAACACCATCACAGTAGCTAACCCTGGAAGGGAAGCCTTCACAGCTCTCAGAATTTTTTTAACCTTGTACATGACCTTTTCATTTAAGAAGAATCGTTCAACAATGTAACGACGGCCAGATGCACAGCAACAATAACGCAAAAGGGAAGGCTGTGGAAGAGAAATAGTGAACCACATTCAGGATAAAGGAGAAAATCCCCACAACTAGTATTGTGTTCCGTATGATATAAGGAAAATGCTAAATTTATTATATTTTCTTATTGCAAATCTTACTGTATAGTCATCCCAAGGTTCTTAAATAATCTCATACCCCTCGAGATTTTTGCGTCATTCGCAAATTGACATAAATAGCCTTTGCAGTAAACTTTGCAGTAAGTGTAGCATCAACGATGATATCACGGGAAATCAAGAAAAAATAGTTGCAAGTGCTTAAAAAAGAGAAAAATTGGAGTAAGATGATGGAGAGGAATTTCCAAGGCTAGGAATAACGGGGGGAAATGATTTGGGGATGGAGAATGATATTTCTAGGAGCTCATCTCTTGTTAAACTTTCAATGTTTAAGATTGAGATGTCGTTGCTTACTAAAGTAGTCTTACTATCACAGTAAATCATTACAGCTGGAGATGGTTTCTTCTAAATAGGAATGTCTAATAATAAGTTTCTCAACTACTTTGCTTCCTTACATGCATCTGTCAGAGCAATAAACTCTACCAACATAATCGAGTCTAAAATGCATATTTGCTTCTTAGAACTCCATGACACAGCTGCACCCCCTAAGGTAAAAATCTATCCCATAGTGGACTTAGTGTTAGACCCTATGTTATTCCCATCCCCTCGTACAATAAAACATGTAACGCTATAAATAATGAAAATATGAAAATATCTAAAATATATGACATGTGTGATCAGGTCTTTTGTATACATTTGATGTTGCACTTATAAATTATACTGCATAAGCATTTACCAA
Source organism: Macleaya cordata (assembly GCA_002174775.1). Classification (NCBI taxonomy): domain Eukaryota; kingdom Viridiplantae; phylum Streptophyta; class Magnoliopsida; order Ranunculales; family Papaveraceae; genus Macleaya; species Macleaya cordata. The sequence goes on along the minus strand of MVGT01004145.1, from coordinate 465,215 downwards.
GAATGCCCTTATGCATATCTCCTAATTGATGAATTTAATTAAGCATGTAAATCTAGTTATTAATTTAACATGGATATTTTTCGTGAAATCCTTTCAACCCATGATCACATGCATGCACTTTTAAAAGTTAAAACCCACTTCTACCAAATTAACCAACTTTTTTAATTTACCCTAGCTACCTACCTCCAACTACTACTGTTCATCTCTTCCCCTTCCCCTATATAAGTAAGTGATCAGTTCTTCCTAGTATTCCCATCTCCTCTCTCAATCAACTACTACTAGTTGTGATCTCCAAACCGGCCAAGAATCCCAATGTATGTTAGAAACATATACTACCCAGCCATGAAAACATAAAGGAGGTGCTTAGTTTTGCTTTTTGTTTTAAAACGGTAAAATTTGCATACCTAAACTACCCCTCTATCAGTTTAAAGTGTATAGTCTATCTGTTTTTACTTGTGAAAAGTGGTGACGTGACAAAAAGAAAATAATATTTTTTTAAATTCAAATTTCTATAACTTTTAATCTACAAATTGATTTTTGATAAAATTTATATTTTTGAAAAGTATTTTTTAAGAGCTTTAAAATGAGATCACACAACAATACAATATTCAAAGGAAAAAAAAAACTTTAAAATTAGACTATACAAACAAATTATCCATATGCAAGTTGTAATTTGTATATGCAAGTTGTAATTTGCATACCTTACATGAGCTTATTTTGCATACTTTGAGCATCTACACTTTTCTTAGCCTCTATGCAAACAAATTGCATAATTAAAAAAATATTTAGAAATTACTTTTGCGTAGTTAAAAACTATGCAATTTATATTTTGCATAGGCTATTTTTTATATACTTTTAAGAATCTGCAACTTTTTAAGCCTCGATGCATTTCAGATTTGCATGATTTGATGTTCAGTAAAGTATTGAAGTTCATGGTATGCAAATTAAAGTTTGCATACAATTATTTGAGTTTATAAATAGAGTAAATTAGTTTTTTTTTAATTTGGTATATATTCATGTCTGATCTTGTTTTAAAGATCTTGAAAAATGCTTTCCAATGGTATAAATTTTGTTCAAATCTAATTTATATTTAGAAAGTTATAGCCATTTTTATGTTTAAATGGGTTTTACTAATGTGCACCACCATTATTCAGAGAGACTTTTCTATTTTTTTTATCGCGCTAACGTGCACCGAACGTACATAAAAAATAAAAAAAAACAAAAAACAAAAAAAATGTTATTGGGACCGACCCAATAATCTGTGTAAGTGAAAAAATTGTGGTGGCGGTTTAAATCAACCATTCATTGTATATTTGTGGAGCTTATTTTTTAGCCAGTCCCTAAATCATTTTGGAAAAAAATACCTATCCTCAAGTCTTTTTTTTTTCCATGTAAAGATATTTCACTTATATTCTGTTAATATTATTGGGTCCATATATTCCTATTTTTCACACGCACCAACACATGTATTTGATGTTAGGGCATCCTCTCCCATTAGGGAGGTCTTGAGTTCGAGCCTAGGGTGTCTAGCAAGGTCTACTCATGTAATGTTAATGGGGTGTAAGCAAAAAAAAATGTTAGGTAAACTTTGAATCACATAAAGTGATAAAACTTTATCCAAAAAAAATCCAAAAATCATAACCATTAATTAAACTCATATGCTCATTTTTTTATTCCAACTTTTTGGTGATTGGGGATTGATGGATCAATACGACGGGACAAATTCACTTTTTTTTTTTGGGTTCTATCCTTTTGGGGAGAGAAGAAGAATTTTCTCCTAACCTTTTTTTTCATCCTTTCCTAGTACTAACAAATCCAGAGATATCATGATGAGTGGAGCCTACTTGACCTGAAGAAGGCTATAACTGATAGACTTTCTTTTTGTTTAATGCGTGCTTTGATCGGGCAAAGCGAGCTTCCTATAAATCGAGCTTTTTTTACTGCAGATAATAACTAAATCCAAATGAGCCTACCCCAGAAGAAATAAAAACCTAAATGGGCTTAGGGAATCACATTTCTCACAAACACAATCTTGACCAGTTCTCAAGTATCGGGTCACTATTGTGATCTTCTCCTCAACTGGTGAGGGGTGCCACCACATTTTAATGCTCCCAAACTAAGTAACCAGAACCGTTGGATAGTGGTAATATCAATAAATATTTATTAAATTTATTGATGTTACTCCAAGAGAAGAAGATAGCACAATCATTTCGTGTTTGTTTTTAATAAATGTTTATTAAAATTATTATTTTATAACAAAAGGGTTGTGACATCCTTTAGTTTTTTAAAAGATGTCCCTAAGTATATTTTGAAAAAATAGAGATATCTCCTAGTGTAAGATATCTCATGTAAGATATTTCCCAGTGTATTGAGGATGGGGGATATCATCACTCCAAGAATGCATATTAACCAATATAGAAGACAATAAACCTTAACTAAAAATTAAGTCTCAAGTAAAAACTACTTCAAGAAACTAGAAAAGATCAGAATTAAAACTTAAGTCACAATTACTGGAAATTAAGTATCAAGTCTTTCAACAAAGTTTAATAAGTCTGAAGTGAAAATATAAACTCCTCCCGTAGCCGCCACCCCAGTCGATCATCTCCGACTTCTAGGGATGTAAAACAAGCATGCAAGATTAAGCACTACCACTAGTGCTACCAACTGAAAGCCTCTCAGCACCCGTATACTAATCTCTCCATCTCTGGAGTGACATGCAGGCATTCCAAATCGAGCACGTGCCAAACCAACTAGTGACTGGAGTAAGAAGTAAACACTAGTATCAAGCACGATAATCATTACCAGTGGGATGGGTGTAGCAAGCATCAGAACCATCATGGAGGTTGGTACGTCGTTAGGATTGTCGACCCTAAAGCTGTCGGCTTCAAGGAATAGCTTAGTTGCGCAAGAACCCGCAAAGGCTAACACAAGGGTGCCACAAGAGATGAGCTCATCGCGTAAAATGGCACTAACTGTGCTCAGTTTGTTCACCAGGCTGCGTTGGCCTGGTACGGTCAACGCAATGCCAGCCACGAACACCCCAAACACCAGAAACTGGCTAAACACATTTACCATCTCTCATAGTTGATCAACTGAACCTAGATGTTTCTTCTGTTTGTTAGGGAAGAAACAGTGGCCCACCAAGTTCTTTGTGATGGATCTCTCATGCCCTCAGCAATGTCCCTACAAATTAAATAATAGATGAGTGTTTAAAAATATATGTAATCCACATAGTAATCATGGCGTCCAGGAAAGTACAAGAATAATTAATCTTAATTAAAACCAAAAACATACTATTTATTAAGAGATAACCCACTGTGTAGGAATTGACAAAAACTACATGAGAGTGCATGTCTCTCTATACACAGCGTCAGAGAAATAAAAAAGATGACTACTTGCTAAATTTGGTAGATAGTTTGGTCCTAAGTTAATTATATTGCACAAGGGGGAAGGATATTTCACCATTTATTGCACCACATACTTATTTTTTCAGAACAAAGTGTTGCGCACATAGAGTTGATAAAAAAAACTAATTTTCGTCAATTATGTTATCCTCACAAAATATTAGAGATTTTTTAAAACTTTCTTATGTGACACACAATCACACGGACACATGGGAGTGGCTATATATCGCATGTATGTGTAGTTATGTTGAATTACATAAATTTTCTTAAAAAACTTCTTGTGTGATTTGCAACCACACGAACACACAAGAACGACTACATATCCTCATCGGAAATCAACTCTTAGATCATCTAATGTGGGTCTTATATACCACTATATACTTATTTATCAGCTGAGTAAACATTAATTTTGCTATAATGAATTTAAGTGAACTTCATTACTTCTTGGGACTAGAAGTTAAGAGAGATATTTTATTTAGTAAGAAGGTTGTTAAAGTTTGTTACAGTTGATTAGACTGATAACTGTCTTTAGTTATTAACAAAGCTTATTATCGTCTATAAATACTTGTAAAGGCTTCGAAAATTATATGTATCCAATCAACTTTACCTTATAAGAGGAAGTGCTTGTTCCGCCTCTTGAATTTCATGGGAAGATGCTCCCACTTGGATTATTGTTGCTTCTTGATCTGGACGAGGAAGATGATCATCGGTATGTATGGGGATTTGTATTTCCCCTTGATCATGTGCCTTCATCATTTCAATTTCACCTGCTAACATAAAAAAATAATTAAACATTAATTAATAGTGAATGTAATTAATTAAGTGAAGATAGGACGGTGCTACTAAAAAATCTGATAAATCAACCACATATATATATATATATAAGCAGTAGTGAATGTAATTAATTAAGTTAATTTACACTCTGCTTACACCACTATGTAAACCAGCATGGAGATGATTCCAGCACTAATTTTTCATGTGAATGATCTCGCCATTATATAGATTATTCTCATTTAGTTAATAAAACACAAGATTCTAAAATTCTTAATCCATCAAAAATTTATAAGCTTTCTAAACCATCCATTCAAATATTTGATTTCAACCAATTAATTACATGTTTAAAATGTTTTAGAACTATCTAATTAGCTATAAGGATGATCTACAAGATCAGGAGATCATTCGCATAAGAAATCAACCCTTGGCCCAAAAGCTAGTATAAGACCCAAAAGCTAGTATAAGAGGAGTTTAAGTGTAAAAAAAAAAGTCCAAAATTTGACTCCTATAACCAACCCAGTAAATTTTCTTAAAACCGGCCCTTTTTGCTTGAGACGGTTGAACCAGAAACCCAAGTGAACTATCCAATTTTTTACTGGTCTTAATATATATACTTTAAAAATTTACATCTAGAAAGGTTTGAGCCTAGGAAGGCTAAGTAATAGACGTTTTTACCGTCTAGGCTAGATAGCTGTTATTGTTTATTTTCATAAGTTTTTCTATTTATAATATATTATTCATGTTTGTAATATAAAATTCTTTAGTGAGTTAATTGGGTCAACCCATTGATTGTCCCGAGTGGACCCAACCCAGTGACTTTTTCGGTTCAATGACCGGGCCGGTTTTTAAAACATTCGAATAAACCATGTGATTATCATCAAATAAACAGCTAACTCTACGTACTTCACCAATTTTTGCATTCCTGGTACGTGTCTATCTTTTTTGTTGGGTGGTTATGTACTTATATATAAATAAAGAGCATATTGTCTTTACCCCACCAATTCTTAATTCATAAATCACTTACCCCCTACTTCTTTAAGAAAATCACTTCTCCCCCCACTGTTAGAGTTTCCGTCGATTGACCATCCATTTGGTCAATTTCGTGTCACCTGCACGACATGTGACCTGAAAAAAAACTAAAACGCCTTCTCTTATAAGTAACCCAACCCAACTCAACCCAGACTTGGGTTAAATGACAGGTGGCATCATCCTATAAGATATGAGATGGACGTCCAAGATTAAAACTATAGAACTATAGATTTCTTATTCCTGTTTCGTTTTCTAAAAAAATGGGGGGAGGGGGGGTAATTGATTTAACAAATTAACCAGTGGGGGGTTAATGAAAACCAAAATTTAACACAGCATGTCTCCTTCCTGTTCAATGAATTTGGTTTGATATAGCCTGTCTAACATAACCAATTTGAATAACAAAGATAACATGTTTAATATAACAGAACCTTATTAAAAAAAACATAACATGTATTACATATCCATCACAGAGTTCAAAGCACATAACACAACTTCAGAAATACTTTTTAAGAAACACATCAATCAAGTAACTAAATAACCATGCATGTGTCTAACACGATAACTATGCTAACATCCAGCAGACTTAAAAAGAAGAGTAACTGATCATCATAAACCATCCACATAAAATAAATAGTTTCAGTTAAGTGTCACCCCCTATGCCACTAACAACTGAAGAAGAAAGTCCATTCTTCTGCTTCTCATGCTGTTGTTGCTGATGTGGTGTTCTAGAAGTTGAACCAGGCCAATTTTGTTGTTGTTGTGGGACACCTTCAAAATGTGCTTGTTGGTGTGGCTGTTGATGTTGAAATCTTGAAGGCACTCCATCAAAACTCACAGATTGGTGAAAAGTTTGGTGAACCCTTCCTCCACTCATATGTGAAATACTTTGCTGCACACTGATAGGTCTTCCTCTAGCCCTAGACCTAAATGGGCTTAGGGAATCACATTTCTCACAAACACAATCTTGACCAGTTCTCAAGTATCGGGTCACTATTGTGATCTTCTCCTCAACTGGTGAGGGGTGCCACCACATTTTAATGCTCCCAAACTAAGTAACCAGAACCGTTGGATAGTGGTAATATCAATAAATATTTATTAAATTTATTGATGTTACTCCAAGAGAAGAAGATAGCACAATCATTTCGTGTTTGTTTTTAATAAATGTTTATTAAAATTATTATTTTATAACAAAAGGGTTGTGACATCCTTTAGTTTTTTAAAAGATGTCCCTAAGTATATTTTGAAAAAATAGAGATATCTCCTAGTGTAAGATATCTCATGTAAGATATTTCCCAGTGTATTGAGGATGGGGGATATCATCACTCCAAGAATGCATATTAACCAATATAGAAGACAATAAACCTTAACTAAAAATTAAGTCTCAAGTAAAAACTACTTCAAGAAACTAGAAAAGATCAGAATTAAAACTTAAGTCACAATTACTGGAAATTAAGTATCAAGTCTTTCAACAAAGTTTAATAAGTCTGAAGTGAAAATATAAACTCCTCCCGTAGCCGCCACCCCAGTCGATCATCTCCGACTTCTAGGGATGTAAAACAAGCATGCAAGATTAAGCACTACCACTAGTGCTACCAACTGAAAGCCTCTCAGCACCCGTATACTAATCTCTCCATCTCTGGAGTGACATGCAGGCATTCCAAATCGAGCACGTGCCAAACCAACTAGTGACTGGAGTAAGAAGTAAACACTAGTATCAAGCACGATAATCATTACCAGTGGGATGGGTGTAGCAAGCATCAGAACCATCATGGAGGTTGGTACGTCGTTAGGATTGTCGACCCTAAAGCTGTCGGCTTCAAGGAATAGCTTAGTTGCGCAAGAACCCGCAAAGGCTAACACAAGGGTGCCACAAGAGATGAGCTCATCGCGTAAAATGGCACTAACTGTGCTCAGTTTGTTCACCAGGCTGCGTTGGCCTGGTACGGTCAACGCAATGCCAGCCACGAACACCCCAAACACCAGAAACTGGCTAAACACATTTACCATCTCTCATAGTTGATCAACTGAACCTAGATGTTTCTTCTGTTTGTTAGGGAAGAAACAGTGGCCCACCAAGTTCTTTGTGATGGATCTCTCATGCCCTCAGCAATGTCCCTACAAATTAAATAATAGATGAGTGTTTAAAAATATATGTAATCCACATAGTAATCATGGCGTCCAGGAAAGTACAAGAATAATTAATCTTAATTAAAACCAAAAACATACTATTTATTAAGAGATAACCCACTGTGTAGGAATTGACAAAAACTACATGAGAGTGCATGTCTCTCTATACACAGCGTCAGAGAAATAAAAAAGATGACTACTTGCTAAATTTGGTAGATAGTTTGGTCCTAAGTTAATTATATTGCACAAGGGGGAAGGATATTTCACCATTTATTGCACCACATACTTATTTTTTCAGAACAAAGTGTTGCGCACATAGAGTTGATAAAAAAAACTAATTTTCGTCAATTATGTTATCCTCACAAAATATTAGAGATTTTTTAAAACTTTCTTATGTGACACACAATCACACGGACACATGGGAGTGGCTATATATCGCATGTATGTGTAGTTATGTTGAATTACATAAATTTTCTTAAAAAACTTCTTGTGTGATTTGCAACCACACGAACACACAAGAACGACTACATATCCTCATCGGAAATCAACTCTTAGATCATCTAATGTGGGTCTTATATACCACTATATACTTATTTATCAGCTGAGTAAACATTAATTTTGCTATAATGAATTTAAGTGAACTTCATTACTTCTTGGGACTAGAAGTTAAGAGAGATATTTTATTTAGTAAGAAGGTTGTTAAAGTTTGTTACAGTTGATTAGACTGATAACTGTCTTTAGTTATTAACAAAGCTTATTATCGTCTATAAATACTTGTAAAGGCTTCGAAAATTATATGTATCCAATCAACTTTACCTTATAAGAGGAAGTGCTTGTTCCGCCTCTTGAATTTCATGGGAAGATGCTCCCACTTGGATTATTGTTGCTTCTTGATCTGGACGAGGAAGATGATCATCGGTATGTATGGGGATTTGTATTTCCCCTTGATCATGTGCCTTCATCATTTCAATTTCACCTGCTAACATAAAAAAATAATTAAACATTAATTAATAGTGAATGTAATTAATTAAGTGAAGATAGGACGGTGCTACTAAAAAATCTGATAAATCAACCACATATATATATATATATAAGCAGTAGTGAATGTAATTAATTAAGTTAATTTACACTCTGCTTACACCACTATGTAAACCAGCATGGAGATGATTCCAGCACTAATTTTTCATGTGAATGATCTCGCCATTATATAGATTATTCTCATTTAGTTAATAAAACACAAGATTCTAAAATTCTTAATCCATCAAAAATTTATAAGCTTTCTAAACCATCCATTCAAATATTTGATTTCAACCAATTAATTACATGTTTAAAATGTTTTAGAACTATCTAATTAGCTATAAGGATGATCTACAAGATCAGGAGATCATTCGCATAAGAAATCAACCCTTGGCCCAAAAGCTAGTATAAGACCCAAAAGCTAGTATAAGAGGAGTTTAAGTGTAAAAAAAAAAGTCCAAAATTTGACTCCTATAACCAACCCAGTAAATTTTCTTAAAACCGGCCCTTTTTGCTTGAGACGGTTGAACCAGAAACCCAAGTGAACTATCCAATTTTTTACTGGTCTTAATATATATACTTTAAAAATTTACATCTAGAAAGGTTTGAGCCTAGGAAGGCTAAGTAATAGACGTTTTTACCGTCTAGGCTAGATAGCTGTTATTGTTTATTTTCATAAGTTTTTCTATTTATAATATATTATTCATGTTTATAATATAAAATTCTTTAGTGAGTTAATTGGGTCAACCCATTGATTGTCCCGAGTGGACCCAACCCAGTGTATTGAGGATGTGGGATATCAACACTCCAAGAATGCATATTAACCAATATAGAAGACAGTAAACCTTAACTAAAAATTAAGACTAAAGTAAAAACTACTTCAAGAAACTAGAAAAGATCAGAATTAAAACTTAAGTCACAATTACTGGAAATTAAGTATCAAGTCTTTCAACAAAGTCTAATAAGTCTGAAGTGAAAATATAAACTCCTCCCATAGCCGCCACCCCAGTCGATCATCTCCGACTTCTAGGGATGTAAAACAAGCGTGCCAGATTAAGCACTATCACTACTGCTACCAACTCAAAGCCCGTGTACATGCCTCCTCTCAGCACCCGTATACTAATCTCTCCATTTCTGGAGTGACATGCAGGCATTCCAAATCGAGCACGTGCCAAACCAACTAGTGACTGGAGTAAGTAGTAAACACTAGTATCAAGCACGATAATCATTACCAGTGGGATGGGTGTAGCAAGCATCAGAACCATCATGGAGGTTGGTACGTCGTTAGGATTGTCGATCCTAAAGCTGTCGGCTTCAAGGAATAACTTAGTTGCGCAAGAACCCGCAAAGGCTAACACAAGGGTGCCACAAGAGATGAGCTCATCGCGTAAAATGGCACTAATTGTGCTCAGTTTGGGATCACAGTTGTCTTTGTTCACCAGGCTGCGTTAACCTGGTACGGTCAACGCAATGCCAGCCACGAACACCCCAAACACCAGAAACTGGCTAAACACCTTTACCATCTCTCATAGTTGATCAACTGAACCTGGATGTTTCTTCTGTTTGTTAGGGAAGAAACAGCGGCCCACCAAGTTCTTTGTGATGGATCTCTCATGCCCTCAGCAATGTCCCTACAAATTAAATAATAGATGAGTGTTAGAATATATGTAATCGACATAGTAATCATGGCTTCCAGAAAAGTACAAGAATAATTAATCTTAATTAAAACCAAAAACATACTATTTATTAAGAGATAACCCACTGTGTAGGAATTGACAAAAACTACATGAGAGTGCATGTCTCTCTATACACAGCGTCAGAGAAATAAAAAAGATGACTACTTGCTAAATTTGGTAGATAGTTTGGTCCTAAGTTAATTATATTGCACAAGGGGGAAGGATATTTCACCATTTATTGCACCACATACTTATTTTTTCAGAATAAAGTGTTGCGCACATAGAGAGTTGATAAAAAAAAACTAATTTTCGTCAATTATGTTCTCACAAAAAAAGTGAACAAGGTAATCAGCCTTTGTGGGATTAAAATGATCATCAAATGATGGGTGAGTAAACAATAATGAGTATCGTAATTGATACTCCCACTAAATATATATATATATATGAGAGCGGATCCATATACAGTCTTATTTGTACATTGTTATTTTTACATTGGTTATAGGGTCCACATGGTGAGGAACTGATGACTAATTTTTTGTAAGAATGATCTACAAGATTAGTAGAACAATCTTACCAAAAATCATATCATTTTAAAACTTTTAACCTAATAAAAAATTGATGGGAAGTTGATTAAAATTAACGGTGAACAATGAACGATGAGAAAAAAGTCAATTTTAATGGGACTACTAGTTTTATAATGATTTGATTTTTGGTGAGGATGATCTACTAGGTAAAGAGAACATTATCAAAAAATATCAGCTCTTAGATCAACGGCATGTGGGCCTCACATGCCACTGTACTTATAAAATGTACAAATAATACTGTACTCTAATCCGGACTATTTATATATGTAAAGTCCGGATCGGCTTACAGCCTTAAAAAGAGTCAATGTTTGATGGGGTTAGAAGTTTTAGAATAAATTAATTTTTGGTGAAGTTGATCTACATGGTGAGGATAACATCTCTACAAAATCTCAGCTCTTAGATCAACCTCACGTGGGCCCCACAAGAGCCTGTACACATAACCTGTATATTTAAGGTTGTACGCCGATCTGGACTCATATATATATATAGAGTCCGGATCAGAGTACAGTGTTATTTATACATTTTATATGTACAGTGGCATGTGGGGCCCACATGCCATAGATCTAAGAGCTGATATTTTTGATAATGTTCTCTTCACCTTGTAGATCATCCTCACCAAAAATCAAATCATTATAAAACTAGTAGTCTCATTAAAAATTGACTTTTTTTCTCATCGTTCATTGTTCACCGTTAATTTTGAATCAACTTTCCATCAATTTTTTATGAGGTTAAAAGTTTTAAAATGATATGATTTTTGGTAAAGATGTTCTACTAATCTTTTAGATCATTCTTACAAAAAATTAGTCAATAGTTCCTCACCATGTGGGCCCCACAACCAATGTAAAAATAACGATGTACAAATAAGGCTGTACACGGATCCGCTCTCATATATATATATATATATATTGCAAGGGTTATCATATATGTTGCAAGGATCCGCATATTTAAAAGGTTCTGTTATAAGTTAGAGAGAAATAAGCAAGATAACTATCTAGAAACAAATAAGAACTAGAGACTAACAATAAAGGATTCTTCTTACTAAAATTTTTAGGATGCAATTACATGTAACAATGGCCTCTATTTATAGCCATATTGGTGGTGATAGTAGTAGGTGAAATAGTGATGAAATCACTACAAAAATGATGGATTTTTGCTACGGTCTACAATCGTAGCAAAAACTAAAAAAACAGTAGCAAAATAGATTCTGTGACGGTTTGTAAGTCGTAGCTTTAAGTGGCGTAGCAAATACCTTTTGTGACGAAATGTTGCTACGGTTTCATGGACCGTAACAAACGGCCTGGCTTTTGCTACGGTCAAAACGTAGCCAAATGACGATTAAATTCACCACTTTCTATGGTCAATTGTTACGCTTTAGAGTCATAGCAAATAATGGCTCTGATCTTTTAGTGACGGCTACAACTGCGCTATTAACGACGGTCTTAAACCGTCGCAAATAGACTTTTTTTTCTAGCTCCCTTTTCTGGTTTATTTGTTTCCCAAGCTTATAGCCTCTTTTATTGAGTTGTTCATTGTATACATCCATCCATTCACATACCTCCACATTCATCTAAATCATTCATATCATTTTCCATCACAATTACAACTCAATATATAAAGTTTGTCAACTTAAAATTGTAAAGTTTTCAATAAAGTATAAGTAACATTCTTAACTAAAAAAAACCTAAACTATCTCTCTACATTTATCCAAAGAACTAANAAAAGATCTTTTAAAAACACTCTCATATGTAAAAGCCTCTCATCCATTAAAACCCTAGCTACAGATCTGATCAAATACACAAAATATGAAGATCGAAAAAAAACAAAAGGCCTGAGAAAATCTGTACCTGAAACGCATGGAGGGGAGAATGGTGGTGTCGCGCCTGTATTGGTGGTGGTGGTGCCGATTTCAGCAAAAGCCTAAACCACTTCCCATTTTCTTAAAGAAAACCTTAAAATTAACCCTACAATCGATTAGAGATGGATAGATTAAGTCAAGCCCTAAAAATATAAAATCAAACCAATGTTTATGAAAGATTTAAAGAACCAGAGAGAGAGAGAGAGAGAGAGAGAGAAATAGCTTAATTTGAGAGATTTAGAGATTGATAGAGAGTTTTGAGAGATTTAGAGATCGAGAGAGGCAGAGGACTCACAAACGCATGGAGGGGAGAATGGTGGTGCCGGGCCTGTATTGGTGGTGGTGGTGCAGATTCCAACAAAACCCTAAACTACTTCCCATTTTCTTAAAGAAAACCTTAAAATTAACCCTACAATCGATTAGAGATGGGAGATATTGAAATCAAGCCCTAAAAACATAAAATCAAACCAATGTTTATGAAAGATTTAGAGAATGAGAGAGAAATAGAGAGAGCAAGAGAGAGAGAGAGAGAGAGAGAGAGAGCTGACCTGTGTCCCGCGCGCGAAGAAGGTGTCAAGCTTTGGTTTCTTCGTCTGGTTCAACAAAATAGAGAGAGAAAGTTTATATTTTGGACCTTTTGGTGTTAAGGGTTGGATCGGACTATTTGGGCTTTTTGAGACGGAATAGAAGGCCGTAGTAATTACTGAAAATATTTGCGGCAAATTTTTAGCGCGCTCAAAATTTAGTTGACTGCGGTCCGGTAAAATATTTTTCTCCATTGCTACGGACAAATTATTGCAAAACCGTAGCATTTGAGCACCACTTGTGACGGAAAAAAGTCGTCACAAAACGCCTCTCCATCCTTCAAGAAAATGTAAGGCATGAAGTCTTATTTGTGATGCCGAAACCCGTAGCAAAAGTGTGACCAAGCCGTAGTAAATACCCTCTATTTGCTCTGGTAACAGAATACCGTAGCAACTGACCCTCTATTTGCTACGGTTTTTTCTGACCGTCACAAAAGGTCCATAGCAAAAGCCTATCATTTTTGTAGTGAGTTAGTGGTAGTGGTAATAGCAATAATGATGCTAGTGGTGGAGTGAATGGTAATAATGTTGATGGTGGTCTAGTGGTGGTCATCCACCATGATATATCACAATATCCTTTATTTACAACACTCCCCCTTGGATGTCCACCACATTAATATAATTGTTTCGTTAAAACCTTACCAGAAAAACCCAATGGGATAAAACCTTGGCGAAGAAAAAAGAGTACAATATTAACTTTATTGTAGTGTTGGACGCGTTATAGTTGCCTCGTTAAAACCTTGCTAGGAAAACCCAGTGGGACAAAACCTATGCGAAGGAAAAAGAGTACAACACGCATAAAGTCCAAAGATGCTCCCCCTGATTTGGACTGGAGTGTGAGTATCCACAATTTGTAAATAAATGCTCTCCTTAAGCAATTCTCCCGCTCGAAATACAAGATGTACAACTAATTAGTCTGATGATTGAGCCGTCGCATGCCTATCCCATATATCAACTTCTGAAATGTGGACTTGGGTAATGCCTTGGTGAATAAGTCGGCTAAGTTTTCATTTGACCGAACTTGCTTGACGTCTATCACTTTCCTTCTTTGGAGCTCATGTGCATAAAACAACTTTGTTGGAAGATGCTTGGTTCGATCTCCTTTGATGAATCCTTCTTGTACTTGGGCAATGCATGCTGTATTATCTTCGTAAATTATTGTTGGCTCATTTGTGACTGGGGGTAGTTCACAATTTCCTCGTATATGTCTAATGATTGATCTCAACCACACACTTTCTCTTGTTGCTTCGTGAAGTGCAATTAACTCTGCATGGTTAGAAGAAGTTGCTACAGAACTTTGTTTTGTTGATCGCCAAGATATAGCTGCATGGTTATTAATAAACACATAACCTGTTTGGGAACAACCTTTATGGGGGTCAGAAAGATAACCTGAATCTGCATAACCAACTAGATGGGGGTTGTTGGTAGGATCAGAAGGATAAAATAATCCCATGTCAATTGTTCCACGAAGATATCTCAAGATGTGCTTAACACCATTCCAATGTCTTTGTGTAGGTGCAGAACTATATCTTGATAATAAACTAACAGAAAAAGCAATATCCGGTCTTGTGCATTGTGCTAGATATAAAAGTGCTCCAATGGCACTTAAATATGGCACTTTTGGATCGAGAACTTCTTCATGTTCTTCCATTGGTCGAAATGGATCTTTATCCAAATCTAAACTTCGCACAACCATGGGTGTGCTGAGTGGATGTGCTTTGTCCATTCTAAATCGTTTCAAGATCTTCTCAGTATATCGGGATTGATAAAGAAAAATTCCATTAGAACTTCTTTCTATTTGCAAGCCAAGACAAAGTTTCGTTTTTCCCAAGTCTTTCATTTCAAATTCTTTCTTCAAATAGTTAGCAGTTTTCTCCAATTCTGTAGGAGAACCAATTAGGTTTATATCATCTACATATACTGCTACTATAGCAAATCCTTTTGTAAATTTCTTAATGAAGACACATGGGCAAATTTGATTATTTTTATATCCTTCCTTTGTCAAATATATACTAAGACGGTTATACCACATCCTTCCGGATTGTTTTAATCCATATAATGCTCGTCTTAGTTTTATTGAACACATGCTCTTTGACTTTGTCTCTAACATTGTATACCCTTCTGGGATTTTCATATAGATGTCAGTATCTAGGTCTCCATATAAATATGCAGTTACAACATCCATAAGTCTCATATCGAGATTTTCAGAAACTGCGAGACTAATTAGATACCTAAAAGTAATGACATCCATAACTGGGGAGTATGTTTCCTCATAGTCAATACCGGGCCTTTGAGAGAAACCTTGTGCCACAAGTCGGGCTTTGTATCTTTCAACTTCATTTCTCTCATTTCGCTTTCTTACGAACACCCATTTAAAACCAACAGGGTTTATGCCCTTTGGTGTTTCCATTATAGGTCCAAACACACCACGTTTCTCTAGAGATTTTAACTCTGCTTGAATAGCATCTTTCCACATTGGCCAATCTTTTCTTTGTCGACATTCATTTACACTACGTGGTTCATTTTCATCATCATTGTCCTTTGATATCTCAGCAGCTACTGCATAGCTGAATATGTCATCGATGACAAATGCTTTCCTGTCCCATAATTCACTTGAACATGCATGGAAAATCGAGATCTCATTATTTTCAGGTACCTGTGCCACATCAGGGGCAACCATAGGCATTTCAATGAATTTGGGAACTTGTGCATTTTTATTATTTGTTTCTGGAGCTCCAGCCACTATTGGGCTTTCATCAGGACAAGATTTTTCACTAGCTCTCTTTTTTCTTGGAGCACTATCTTTGGAACCTATAGGCCTGCCACGCTTTTGACGCGTGGTAGATTCATTTGCCGCCATATTGGACTTTGTCTAATTGGAACATTTATTCTGGCTGGTACATTCATAGCTGGCACATGCGATTTTGTTACCTTTGCTGCATCATTAAATGCATCAGGTAATTGATTTGCAATTTCTTACAAATGAATCATTCTTCTCATTTCATGTTCACATTGTGAAGTTTTCGGGTCTTGATGAGATAAAGTGGGTGTATTCCATATTAATTTACACCATTCACGCCGTTTTATAGCAATATTTTCTTTATTAATAAATTGTTGCTAACCTCTCCTTAACGGCGGAAAAATTGTCTCATCAAATTGGCAATCAATAAATCTTGCGATAAAGACATCCCCTGTCATTGGCTCAAGATATCTTATTATAGATGAGGACTCAAAACCTATGTATATGCCCAAACGTCGTTGGGGACCCATCTTAGATCTTTTCGAAGGTGGAATTGGAACATGTACTGTACAACCAAATTTTTTGAAATGTGATATGTTAGGTTGTCTACCACTAACAAGCTGTATAGGTGACAAATGATAGTAACCAGTTGGTCGAAGTCTAACTAGAGATGTAGCATGCAAAATGGCATGTCCCTAAGCATCAAGTGGTAAACTGGATTGCATAAGTAAGGGTCTTGCTATAAGTTAAAGACGTTTGATAAATGACTCAGCTAACCCATTTTGAGTATGCACATATGGGACAGGGTGTTCAACCTCAATTCCTAAAGATGTACAATAATCATTAAAAACTTGTGAGGTAAATTCAGCAGCATTGTCCAGTCTAATTGACTTTATATGGTTATCTGGAAAATGAGATCTAAGTTTGATAATTTGAGCCAAAAAATATGGAAATGCAAGATTTCTAGTAGATAATAGGCAAACATGTGACCACCTAGTTGATGCATCTATAAGTACCATGAAATATTGAAATGGTCCACTAGCAGGATGAATAGGACCACAAATGTCACCTTGTATCCTTTGTAGAAAAGTGGGAGATTCATTCTTAACCTTCAGATAAGATGGTCTAGTTATAAGCTTTCCTTGGGAACAAGGAACACACAAGTAATTCTTAGGTAAGCCAAGATGTTGTTTTTCCAATGTATGCCCACAAGAATTGTCAATGATTCGCTTGAACATGGTTTGTCCAGGATGGCCCAAACGATCATGCCAAACAGTACATAAGGCGGGATTATAAACTCTTTGTTTTGCCATATTTGCATGAGACTCAATTACATTAATTGTGGTGTAATATAAACCAACTGAAAAACATGAGAATTCTTCTAATGTGAGCTTCTTGCTCCCAACATTAGATGTAATGCACAATGTCTCTTTATTGTCATTGTTCCGAGTTTCAATATGGTATCCATTTATGCGTATATCTTTGAAACTTAGCAAATTCCTCCTTGAATTGCTTGAGTATAACGCATTATGCACATTGATTTGGGTACCATTAGGTAACATGAGGTTTGCTTTTCCATAGCCCTCAATTATATGTGCTGGCCCAGCTATTGTTGACACTTTATATGTCTCAAATACTAAATTTGAAAAAAATTTCTGATTCTTCAAAATTGTATGGGTCGTAGCACTATCCACCAAACATATTTCATTTTTGTCCATTTGTATGTTCATACCTTCAACATAAAGCAAATAAGATTCATGAATATCAATTCTAGCACAAGAATAATAATAAAAGAGTTAATGAGAAAACATACCATAATAAAACATATAAATAGTTCAAAAGTAAAAAAAAAAAACAACTAAACAAGTACTAGTAGCAAAGTAACCAAGCAATTACACCATTGAAGGTGGATTTTCCAACATCTCCTCGAATTGTTCATTGCTAATAGGATTTCCATTCTGATCTTCAAAAAAAAATCAGATGTATCCAATTGAGTGATGTCCAATGGATCATTATTCCAATCTTCAATTAGATTTGTTTCCACTTTCTTTGATTCTTTGAACTTCTCAACCTTTTCTTTAGAAGTTCGGTAATATTTTGCCCAATGTCCCCCATTGCCACATCTGTGACAAGCATTATTATCTTTATTGGGTTTATTTTGAGGATTGGAATTCCCTTTGCTAGATGATGGTGTCCACTTATTCCACTTATTTCCTTGTGGAGTTCCATTGTTTCTACCTCTATAAGGGTGATAACTATTACCATTATTTCTTCTTCTTCCATGCCATCTGCCACGGCCTTTACCACGACCTCCTCTAAACCTATAATTGGCATTCGCTTCAGGAATTGCTATTGAACCATTTGCTCTAGAGTTGTGTTTTTTATAAGGACATTACAATTTGCTTCTATTACAAGTAGGCAAGTTACAAGTTCAGAGTATTTTTGAAAACGCTTTTCACGGTATTGTTGCTGCAAAAGTACATTATTTGTGTGAAAAGTGGAGAGGGTTTTCTCAATTATTTGAACCTCGGTTATTTTTTCTCCACATAACCTGAAGCGAGAGACAATATTAAATAAAGCAGAATTTTATTCTTTCAGAGTTTTATAATCTTGATAACGTAAGTTCATCCATTCACTTTGAGCAGTTGGAAGAATAACTATCCTTTCGTGGTCAAATCTATCTTTTAAAGATATCCACAAATTCATTGGTTCATCCTCACATAGGTATTCTGCTTTCAAGTCATCATGAATATGATGACGCAGAAAAAGCAATGCCTTGGCCTTGTCTTCAGAGGTTATTATACCATCCTCTTTTATAGCATTGTCAAGCTTGTTTGACTGTAAATGCAACTTTGCATCAAATTTCTATGATAAATAATTGTCCCCACTTACATCAAGAGCTTTAAATTCAAGCTTAGCAAGGTTCGTCATTTGTTTAAAAATACGTATATTAAAGGCTATTTTAAACAATATACTGATATATGCTTTCCAAATTCGAATCTTTCACATATACAACAATGTGAAGAAATGTCTTTATGTATAGAGCGTTATCAAATTACATATACTACAATGTAATTCATTGATCGTATTACACATACAACAATGTGATTTAGTCCTCTTTTTTTTTATTTTTTTTTTATTTTTTATGTATACATATATGTATATCATATTGTAGATCCAAACCATGTATATATAGGTTGCATAAAACAATATGCAAAAATTATATTTCAATAAAAAAACGTTGCTGAATATTAAAGAAACAACGCTATTCTAATATAAAGCGTTGCTGAAATTAAAACTAGTATTGAAAAAAAAACACGTTATTCTATCAGAAAACGTTGCTGAAAATTCAGAACAGTACAGAAAACCACGCTATTCTAACAGAAAATGTTGCTGAAAATTAAAACAGTATAGAAAAAAATCAGGCTAGTCTATCTGAAAACGTTGCTGAAAGTCAGAACAGTACAGAAAACTACGCTATTCTAACAGAAAACGTTGCTGAATACAAACCTTAATTATGAAGGTAGAACACAAACCTTTTTTAGAACACTCATGCTGATAACGTGTTATAAGTTAGAGAGAAATAAGCAAGATAACTATCAAGAAACAAATAAGAAGTAGAGACTAACAATAAAGGATTCTTCTTACTAGAATTTTTAGGATGCAATTACATGTAACAATGGCCTCTATTTATAGCCATATTGGTGGTGGTAGTAGTAGGTGAAATAGTGATGAAATTAGTGGTAGTAGTAATAGCAATAATGATGTTAGTGGTGGAGTGAATGGTGATAATGGTGATGGTGGTCTAGTAGTGGTCATCCACCATGATATATCACAATATCCTTTATTTACAACAGGTTCAAAATTATTCATACAATTTTTTATAAGGTCTTTAGGGGTTCCATAGTAAATATACGAGCACTAAGTAACTTTTTTCATTTTGTTGTTTTAAACAAAAAGTGACATAACTTTTAAAATACGACTCTGTTTTTAATAAAAATTATATTTTTGAAGATCATTCATTGATCAGGTCTTCGAAATGATCAGACCAGTCAACAATATTTTTTCCTATTAAAAAAAAGGGGAACGACGGTTCAATCCTATTTGAAGGTTAATATGATGGTTCAGTCCCAGCTAAAAATATTATAACAGTTTAGTCCAAAAAGGTGAAAAACCACACATGTGTATTTTGCTAGACAAAAATACCCCAACAATAAATACACAAGTAGTAAGCACCAACTAACTTTTTTATTTTATTTTTAAAACAAAAAATGACATCACTTTTAAAATACAAATCAGTTTTTCATAAAAATTATATTTTTAGAAATCTTACATTGAGATCTTTAAAATGAGACCATTCAATAATATTTTTTTTCTTCAAAAAAAATTTATATTACGAAGTATGCAAAATGTGTTTTGCAAAACTATTTTGCATAACTTTAAACAAAAGAATGGATGGATTTTGAATGATTTTATAAATATTTAAGTTTAAAACAACATTTATAGCTTTCAATCTGTATTTTTTCTTAAAAAATACAGCTACACAATTTGCATCCATTTATATGCATGCAAAACACGATTTGTATCTACTAAAATGCATGCAAAATAGTTTTTGCAAATGTTTATATGCTTGCAAACATACTATGAAGATATTTAAATGGGTGCAAAACACAATTTGCATCCACTAAAATGCATGCAAAATGGTTTTTGCAAACGTTTATATGCTTACAAACACTACAAAAAAATTGACTTTTAGGGACGGTTTTAAACGGTCCCCAATACTCATAAATCGTCCCTAATAATAACGTATTAGGGACGACAATTAATTAAACAGTCCCTAATAATTGATTATTAGGGACGAATATCAATTAACCGTCCCCAATATTGTACTATTTGGGACTATTTTTTAAACTGTCCCTAATAAAGCGTCCCTAAAAGCAAATTTTAGTGTATTTAAATACACTATTAAGACATTTAAATGCATGCAAAAACTATTTTACATACACTAAAATGCATACAAAATAGTTTTTGTAAAAGTTTATATGCTTGCAAACACACTATGAAGACATTTAAATGTATATAAATTGTGTTTTGCATGCATTTATATGTATGCAAAACACAATTTGCATAGAATTATATGTATATATGCAATAACTCTGGAAACACTTTAAAGTATGCAAATTCGGATTTGCATTATTTCAAAAAAAATTGAAAAAAAGTAAAATTGTCTGGTCTAGTTTCGAAGATCTCGTCGAAAGCTTTCCAAAAATATAAATTTTATCAAAATCTGATTTATGCTGGTTTAGATGATATAGCATTTTAAAGATTTAAAACAAAAAATAACAAACTTTTACTTTCTACAGTTGTTCACTTTTAAAAATAAAGAAAGAAGGGTAAAAATGTTAATATACACAAGTAAAACACACACATGAATTTCAACAAAAGATTAAATGGTTGTTATTTGTTAAAAAAAAATGACTAAACAGTAAAAAAGAAGTCACCAAAAGATGTTTTAGACAAAAAAAAGATAGCTGGGATCAAACTGTAGTAATACTTAGAAAAAAGGACTATTTGTTCGTTTTCTCTAAAAAAAATTATATTACTAAATATGCTACCTCAAATTTGCAATTGTAAATTCAAATTTGCATATATGAAGTAAGATTTTTATTTGGTTCAAATTGTGATGAGTATTCAAAGGTAATGGTTGCATACATGACTAAATCTTTTGAATGAAAGTAAGCTACATCATCTAGGCACATGGTCTTTTGTGGAACCACTTGTCCTTTTAACTCCTTAACACCTCTAAGTACACCTAAAAATAGTACTACTCTAGCTAAATCCCTTCCTACAACTCTACCCTACTGCACCTGTTCTCAGCTATTGGCCTTCAAACCTATTACAACACACTACAGCTAACTAAAATACAGCTGAACAACCTACTGTTGAACACAATTCAACTGTTGCCACCATTAATTTATAGTACCTAATATCTCTATACGATCTAATCCACCTATTAAAAAACAAGGTAGCAATTCAGTTACTGATCTTTCCTCCCCTTCTACTTCAGATACTATTCTCTCATTTTCTATCCCTATTATATATACATCAAGCAGATAGTAATCTGTCAACTTCTTCCCCATCGATCTTCACATCCTCTTCCTTCATCATCGACTTCTAGTTCAGATTTAGTCATGTATGCAACCATGGCCTTTGAATACTCATCCAATGGTCACCAGATCAAAGGATGGCATTTTTAAACCAAAATCATATAATTTAGCCACAAAACACTCTCTTCCAATTAATGTCCTTTTTAATTAGTTACTTCTGAACTATCTACTCCTACATCCTTTACACAAGTATACAATATTTGTTTAACTAACTAATCCATAACCCGGTTATATAATGGAATAAATTAAGTGAACCGCCATGTCAATTGCAACAGAATGTAAATAGTCTTTGTGATCGATTGACCATATATATAATATATTAGCTTATGGAAAAAAGACAAAAAAAAAAAAAATCAAGGTTATGTCAGTTGTTGAATCATGTACATGGTTTGCTAATGTAGTCTCAAAATATGATAGGCCGGATTTGTCTCAAATCATGCTGATTATTCATCTCTTTTTATTCATCAAAAGGAAGGATCTATTACAATAGTTCTTATTTATATATGTGGATGATATCTTAATTAAGAGTTTTGCTAGAATAACACCAGAATTTGACACCAAAAGATTACATCTGCTTTTTAAAAGTGGTATGAGGGGATGAAATGGAATAATATTTTTTCAACAACTGTTATGATTAGTTTTCAATTAATAAAATAAGCAGATGTAATCTTAGATGTCAAAATCTGATGTCCCTCTAGTAATGCCCATTAATTAATAACTGGCAATTCAGTGGTGTTTTGTAACAAACTTATTTATCAGCTGAGTAAACTTTAATTTTGCTGTAATGAATTTAAGTGAACTTCATTACTTCGTTATTAGCAAAGCTTATTATTGTCTATAAATACTTGTAAAGGCTTTGAAAATTATATGTATCCAATCAACTTTACCTTATAAGAGGAAGTGCTTGTTCCGCCTCTTGAATTCCATGGGAAGATGCTCCCACTTGGATTATTGTTGCTTCTTGATCTGGACGAGGAAGATGATCATCGGTATGTATGGGGATTTGTATTTCCCCTTGATCATGTGCCTTCATCATTTCAATTTCACCTGCTAACATAAAAAAATAATTAAACATTAATTAATAGTGAATGTAATTAATTAAGTGAAGATAGGACGGTGCTACTAAAAAATCTGATAAATCAACCACGTATATATATATATATATATAAGCAGTAGTGAATGTAATTAATTAAGTTAATTTACACTCTGCTTACACCACTATGTAAACCAGCATGGAGATGATTCCAGCACTAATTTTTCTTGTGAATGATCTCGCCATTATATAGATTATTCTCATTTAGTTAATAAAACACAAGATTCTAAAATTCTTAATCCATCAAAAATTTATAAGCTTTCTAAACCATCCATTCGTATATTTGATTTCAACCAATTAATTACATGTTTAAAATTTTTTAGAACTATCTAATTAGCTATAAGGATGATCTACAAGATCAGGAGATCATTCGCATAAGAAATCAACCCTTGGCCCAAAAGCTAGTATAAGACCCAAAAGCTAGTATAAGAGAAGTTTAAGTGTCAAAAAAAAAAGTCCAAAATTTGACTCCTATAACCAACCCAGTAAATTTTCTTAAAACCGGCCCTTTTTGCTTGAGACGGTTGAACCAGAAACCCAAGTGAACTATCCAGTTTTTTTACTAGTCTTAATATATATACTTTAAAAATTTACATTTAGAAAGGTTTGAGCCTAGGAAGGCTAAGTAATAGACGTTTTTACCGTCTAGGCTAGATAGCTGTTATTGTTTATTTTCATAAGTTTTTCTATTTATAATATATTATTCCTGTTTATAATATACAATTGTTTAATGAGTTAATTGGGTCAACCCATTGATTGAACCGAGTTAACCCAACCCAGTGACTTTTTTGGTTCAATAACTGGGCCGGTTTTTAAAACATTCGAATAAACCATGTGATTATCATCAAATAGACAACTAACTCTACGTACTTCACCAATTTTTGCATTCCTGGTACGTGTCTATCTTTTTTGTTGGGTGGTTATGTACTTATATATAAATAAAGAGCATATTGTCTTTACCCCCCCAATTCTTAGTCATGTGTTATTAGTTCAAGACTTTTTGATAGAGTCTTGCAAAGTCATGTTTTATTGGTTCAAGACTTTGTTGGAGTCTTGCAAAGTCATGTGTTATTAGTTCAAGACTTTGAAAGAGTCTTGCAAAGTCATGTGTTATTGGTTCAAGACTTTGATGGCGTCTGGCAAAGTCATGTGTTATTGGTTATAGACTTTAAAGTCCATGACTTTGATGAATTTACTTTGTTCATGGACTTTGAAAAGACTTTTGTGTACTTGTATATCCCACCAAAGTAGGTGGGATTGTGGTTGACTTCATATTAATAATTAAATAATCGTTAATAATTAATATTAATATTAATATTAATAATTAATTACTAATATTAATAATTATTATATTAAAAATTATTATTATTAATTTATAATAATCATAAATATGAATAATTAATATTAATAAATTAGAAATAAAATTATTTTTATCTATTAGGAAAAATTAGCCAAAAACCCCTATTTTAAACATATTTTAGGAATTAGCCCAACAAACGTTTTCATTTAGTCTAAGGCCCCTGGATAACTGACTGAGAGGGTTTCACTAAAACCCTCAGTCTATAAATTACACACACTGAAACACTCAGAGAAGGTTTCACTGAAACCCCCAGGGGCCTTAGACTAAAAGAAAACGTTTATTGGGCTAAATCGTAAAATATTTTTTAAGTAGGAGTTTTTGGCCAAAATCCTATTATTATTATTATTATTATTATTAGTAATAATAATAATTAATAATAGAAATAGCTATGATTTATAATTACTGAATGGCGGGATAGTATAGCTACTTATATAAGGAATGGTGTTAGAGACAATGGTAATAATAGAGATCTCTAGAATCATATCAAATGACATGTTTTTATTTATATTTGTATTAAACACGTTTTGTTGGTTGTGAGTTTTGTGTGGTTTATCTTGTTGAATTTGATTATTGGAACTTATCTATTTTATGAACATGTTCAATATGCCTCATAAGTCTATATAAATTCATGAAAAAGACTATCAAAATCTACTACTATAAGTCATCTAGATATTCTAAGAGTCAGTAGAAATCCATAAATTTTATGATGTTTTGTTGAAATTCATGAATTTTTTTTATTATGAAACATCAAGAGTCTACAAGACTCTACAACAAGAGTCAGGAGTCGGTAAGACTCTGCGCAGGAGTCTCTGCTGGAGTCTGTCAATCGAAGTCTATCACTTTAAAGACCCTGATATTTATATAAAAGGGGGAAGTTGGGAGGGAGTTAGATGATCTAGTCAACCTCTCCATAGAGAGGGTCGGCACCTACATTTATAATTCCTAAATTATCTCCATTCAAATTCCAAGATTAATCCAAACAAGGAATTGGAAATATCTTTTACACATAGAAAAATCCATCCACCTCAATTTGATAAATATATTAGAAAGATCTTGACCGTTAGATTAGTCAAAAAGGACACATGTTAAAATCTCATAAGATTACTATAAATTTTAGACGTGACAAAATATACAATAACAAAGCCACTTATGGGCAAATCGTTACATGCTTCTGGTGAGGCTTTGTTATTGTATAAACCATGTAAAAATTGAGGTTGACTATTTTTAAATAGTCATCCTCAATTTTTAAATAAAAATAAAAATTCAAACACTAAACCTCAATTTAGTGTAACGCTTTTTAAATAAAAATTACAGAAAATAAGTAGAATACTCTTGCATAGGAAAATAAGTGTTTATGAAAATAAAAATTCAAACAAATAAAAGAAATCTAAAAGAGAGGATTGACTATGAGCTAGTCGTTTCCTCCATTTCTCTCTCACTTTTTGTTCTCAAACATAAACCTCCCTCACCTTTGTTCATCACCCATCCAACCCCAAGAACCCCATTAAGCTAGCTAGT
>MVGT01004145.1:416981-438697 GCA_002174775.1 Macleaya cordata | reverse complement strand
TTTTTTTTTTTTTTTTCTACAGATGAAGGAGATCACAATGAATAGATCACTTGGCAGAAAGTGAATGATTTGGCAGGTTATTTTTGAGTTTTATTTAGTAGATGGAAAACTTGGAATAAATATTGACCGATGTTATCTACACTACCGTTTTTTATTCCTTATGACCCCGTTTCAATCAACCAACCTTTGACCACCATTTTGATTGGGGATAGCTTCATACCTTTTTATTAAAAATATATTTTATATTAAAATATTTTTTTACCTAAATAATAATAGAAGTGAGAGAAAGTAGGAGAGAGAGTTTGAAAACTGGGCAGTGGTGAATCGCCAGTAACTGAGGAGAAGCCATTAATTCCGAGCATTCAAATCCCCCAGCGGGCACCAAGCTTTCTAGGCAATTTTCATGGGGAATGAGGGTTTTTCGAGGCAACCGCCATTAATGGAGGAGAAGCCGTCCCAAAACTCATTTTGTGAGGAGATCGAGTCCTCAAATCCACAAAAGGATTACAAACACAGTATAATCTTCCAATCTATGCTTCCATTTTTTTATTTTTTCCAATCAAAATCCAGGAAAAAATTTTAGGGCTTCGAAGTCTATGCTCATAGTTGCAGGGAGGTGCATCTTCATCAATGTTTGGCACCTCAACAAGGAGCACCTACATGTAGTGCTCGCCACCCCATCCACGAGCATTGACAAAGGTGAAAACAGACCTTGCTCGTTGGGTGACAAACGAGCACACAACAGATTGCTCGTTGTCTGTATCACAATCGTTGAAACTCAATGCTCGTGGACCCCATAACGAGCCACAAAGAGGGATACTGGAATTCTTTCATGGGTTGTGCTCGTTGGGAGACAAACGAACATCTATCAGTATGATCGTTGTTATTGTAACGAACATTTACAAGCAATGCTCTTGGACTACTTAACGAGCCACAAAGAAGGGTAGAATTTTTCCAGGTTCAAGTTCCAACCTTCCCCATCAAGTTTGATCTTTTTCCACTACTCTTATAAAAAAAAATAGGGTAAATTGAATTTACCACCCCCCCAGAATTAATGCCTAACTTAACATACCCCACTCAAAGATCCCGTAATTAGCTTACCCCCTTGCGTTCACGATTTCCGTCGTTGTGTCGTTTAATGGTGTACGTGCTATTCGCACGGTTTATTTTAAGACATAAATACCCCTCACGCATGCGTCACGTGAGGAACTGAAGTAACCTATTTTCGTTATACCTAAAATACCCTTACACGTATTCACAGTAAATCGAACGGTCGACGATATAATGCTGAATCGTGTGGTTGTTAACGTCGGCATGCGGGATACGTCCAATCGGAAGTGATTGTCTCTGCAACTTCGGGATGTGTTTTAAGACGGGAAAGAAAGCTTGCCCCTTACGTTTCCTTAACCAAGAGTAGATAGAGAGTTAGAACCGAGTAAACCCTAGAAACAGAACACCAAACTTATACTAGGGTTTCAGGGAGAACGGCGTGGGCTTTCGACTTGCAGGCGACCTTTGATAGTAGATGAAGGGTGGATTTCAACCATTTTTTGGAAGAAAAGATCAAACCCCTTATCAAATGACACAAAATCGAAAAGGAGACTCAAGATTGTAAGTCTTCCCTTACTATTTTGCTCATTTTTTCATAGTTTTTTAGGGTTTCTCTTATTTTGCTCTGAAATAGTTTTTTTCTAACTTTTATATGCAAAGATCTGGGTTAGTTTAGAATGCACAGTGCAAATATTGTGTTTTCGCTTTATTTTCTACTATTCCCATATCTACAGTTGATGATTTATTTGTAAAACTTTGATTTAACATGCATGATTGGTTTTATTTAATTTAATCTTTGTTAAAAAATGGTAAGGTTTGCTTTGGGTCTGTGTTTAACATGATTAGGGTTTACTTGTATTCATGTCTCTTTCGTAACAGTTCTTTATGTATTAAAACGTATGAGAGACAAAAAAAGGATCATATATATAGATATAGCTAAAATGTTTGAATCCAATATATTATGTGCATTATATTTGTTGGATGATTTTGTTGCAGCAAAAGGGTATTGTATGATCGTAAGTTTACTGTAGTTCACTATGGTGGGCAATGGGTACCCGAGCCAGATGATGGAAAATGTAGGATCCACCATTATTGTGGTGGAGCATGCTTAGAGTACAGTGAATTAGATGGAGATTTGCTGAGTTTGATTGACTTTAATAATGATTTGGACAAGGCTCAGAAACAGTTAATTGGACACTCCAAAGTTTACAAGTGGCTTCGAGATGGTATCATGCAAACAATAGAGAGGGATAGTGACCTTTTCAAGTGGTGGGATGAGTCTGATACAGATACATTTGGCAGATTGCATATGTTTGTTGACACAGAAGTGCTGGTTTCTCAAAGTTCTCAAGATGTTATAGCTACACCATCAGTGTTTGAGGATATCATACAACTCAGTATGTTATCTCAATCTCAGGGAGGACACACTGAGCAGGTGTCTATCACACCTAAACAGTCCAAGCAGTGTGGGATTCCTAAGACACCAGAATCTGTAAGGAGAACAGTTGGAGGTGGGACAGTTAATCTCAATGGAGGATCTCAATCTGCTAGAAGGAAATTAGACTTGGGTGGGCCAACCAAACACAAGCATACCACAACTTCTTCCCCTAGGGATTTAAGAGCTGCAAGGAGAGCAACATTCAAGCATAAGGAGGCAAACACAAAGTCTGAGGTTGGTGGAGGGCTTGATGGGGTGTATGTATCTGTGTCTCCTAAAACTCAGAGAGCTACAAAGATGGCAGAGATAGCAAGAGGAAAACATAAACAACACCTAGATGTGATAGATACTGATGAAATGTTTCAGCCACCTAATGTGGATGAGCTACCCGAAGAGGTACTAGACCCCTGCCTAATTTGGAGGGTGAGGAACCCAACATTGATGAATTGCCAGTAGAAGGACAATACCATAGTGGACACTCCTCCAGTGATGATGAAAATGATGGGGTTGTGCCTAACAATCGGTTCGATGAATTTGTGGCTAAATCAGACAATTTGTATGGTGATGAAGAATGTGATGAGGAAGATATAAATGAAACATATGCAGATAAGTTGACTCTGGGGATGGAGTGGCCTACTATATTTGAGGCTAGAAAATTCTTAAGGAATTTTGCTATAGCCAATTCTTTTGTGATTCACTGGGAAAAGAATGATGGGAATAGACTACTTGGGACATGCAAGGCTTTTAGATGTCCTTGGAGGCTATATGCAAGCCAACTGCCTGATGGCTTCACAGTTAGAATCAAATCCCTGCATGATGTGCATACCTGTACACATGATACAGATCAGAAAAACCAGATGGCTGATGCAAGATGGGTGGCCATGATGCTAGAAGAGGAGATTACCAGTAACATTGACACCTACACAGGGTCTACAATAGTGAAGGCAATCCGGAAGAGGTTTGGAATAGACATAAGTTATCACACTGGGTGGGCAGCGAGATGTAAAATATTAGAGAAGGTGAATGGGAACTATGAGGAGTCTTATAAGCTTGCACCAGAGATTTGTCAACAGATTCTATATGCAAATCCAGAGAGTATAGCTACTTGTTCCAGAGAACATATGGGTACCACCTTTTATGGGATGTGTATAGCATTCTCATCATATCTGGAGGGATTTATAGATGGATGTCGACCAGTGATTGGGTTGGATGGGTGCTTTTTGAAGGGAAAGTATGGTGGGGCTTGTTTATCTGCGGTGGCCTTAGATGGGAATAATGGGTTGTTTCCCTTGGCAATTTATATTTGTCGTTTTGAGAAATTTGAGACATGGTACAAGTTCTTGGACATCATAAGAGACAGGATTATGTTGCATCCACAGAGGCTCACCTTCATTTCTGATAGACA
This sequence comes from Macleaya cordata, assembly GCA_002174775.1. Lineage (NCBI taxonomy): Eukaryota > Viridiplantae > Streptophyta > Magnoliopsida > Ranunculales > Papaveraceae > Macleaya > Macleaya cordata. The sequence continues at coordinate 434,804 of MVGT01004145.1, read as the reverse complement.
AAAAGGCTTAATGGAGGCTGTGGAGCAGTTGTTCCCTGGGTGTTCACATAGGTTCTGTTTTAGGCATCTGTTTAAAAACTTTAAACAGGTTCATAAAGGTGATCACTTATCATGGGGGGCAGCAAAAGCATACAAGATGTCAGATCATGTGTTATGGATGGACACACTCAGGAAAGTTTGTCAGCCAGCTTGTGAGTACTTGGAGAAACGGAAGGTTGAAACATGGGGTAGGGCACATTTTTCCACCCACACAAAATGTGAGCATATTACAAATAATTTTTCAGAGAGTTTCAACAACTGGATCTGGAAACTAAGGGATCAACCATTGTTAGGGTTTGTAGATGAATACATAATGATGATGATGTCTGCTATGTATAAGAGAAAAAGAATGGCAGAGAATTGGGATGCTAATGGGTTGGTTCCTAGGGCTGCAAAGATGATAGAGCAGATGAAAGGGAAACTGAAAAGATACACAGTATTGGGCTCAAACCATGATTTGTTTTCTGTGCTGCAAACAGGAACCTCAAACAAGTGGACAGTTGACTTGACAAATAGAAAATGTGAATGCAGGGTGTGGGATTTATCTGGTATCCCATGTATTCATGCTGTATGTGTGTTGTCTCGAATGAGGCCCAACTGGACAGAGTAAGTAACCTAAGTGAGTTGTAATCATACTATAATATTATACTTGTATTCATCATTTGGTATTAAACTTATATTATTACTTGAACATGAAGTTAACTTGATTTGTTGTGATTGTAGGTACTGCAGTCACTATCATAGTGTGGCTGCTTATAGGAGGGCCTATGCAGGTCAAGTAAGGCCAAATGCACCAACCAAGGACTGGGGACAGGTATGTTTATCACATACCTTGATTTTTATTTTCAGAATTTATACGAACAAATAAATTAGATAAATAAAATACAAACTTATAAATGCAGCCACAATATTTGGTAGAGGCTCCAGAGTATAGCAACGCACCAGGAAGACCAAAGGTTGCAAGAAGGAGGGATGAGGATGAAGAATGCCGGGTTAGAAGGCAATACAGAAGATGTGGGAAGTGTGGGGTGCCGGGTCACAACAAGAGGTCTTGCAAAGGTCCTGTACTCAGATTTGGTAGAGGTGTGGGAACTCAAAAGACAAGTTCTAGCAGTGGTGTGGGGACTCAAAGGGTAAGATCTAGAAGTGGTATGGGGACTCAAGGGGAAAGTTCTAGCAGTGGAGCACGACCACTAAAATCAACAGCAACAACAAGTGCTGCTTCACATACCCTATGCAATCAACAACGAACCATCAAGGTGCCAGTTACTAGAGCATGCCCTCCATCCAAGATGGCACAAAAAGGGTCTGGGAAGAAATATAAGCCCACCACTTGGTTTGGACCAAGTAGTCAGTCTTGACTATGATGTGCTTATGGGGTTTTTTTGTCAACCACATACTTTTTGGTTTACTACCATAACTTAACTAACTTGGATTATATGTTTAAGTAAGTGTTTTTTTGTCAATCCCACACTTGAAACAGTTGTGGTTATATTTTGTTGAAGCTAAACAATGGATGCTTCATGGTATTATGACAGTTGGTTAACTCATATATGAATTATGACTGTTGGTTAGTTTATATATATGGATGCTTTGGTTAACATATATATGAATTGCATGGTTCCTATCCATTTTATACAGGTGCGTAGTTCTTTGTCCATAACATGCAAGTGTATGGTTCTTTTCCGTTTTATGCCAGTACATTGTTATTGTGCATTTAATGAAAGTGCATTAAGTGGTGCTGCACCATAACATGTTGTGATAACATGGAATCAAGGAAAAAGAACTTTTATTATTCATAACCATTAGTTGGACTACCACTAAATTGCATTACATAGCATTGGAGCCCTACTGGCTCGATGAAAATAAACCTAAACCCTTATCAATTTTTGCACAAATGTCTGCAACGTTTGCTTCGATGATAATCCTTGCGTTAATAGGAGTACTCTCCTTGTGGTCCTCAAACTCTTTCTTTGCATCTTTGAGCCATTGGAAATCTGGACAGTCATTGCATCGTAAGAATTGTTCACCACGACTACACTTTTTTCCTGATGTTTTCAACTTTCTTACACCCGAACAACCTTCTACCCTGCATGGGATTTTCAGCCAAGGACACTTACTATGCCAATGGTCAGTAGCACCACATTCGAAACAACCTTCTGAGATGTGTTGTTTGGGAGTAGAACAAGTGCTTATGCTTTCTGCTACGGCTTCATCAAGCCACTGAAAGCTACGACAAATGGTATATTGGCACGTTAGGAACTTCCTTCCCGGATTTGCATCGGTGTTAGATGTCAACATCTTCCTAATGCCATTACAATTTTCTCTTTTGCATGCACTGTATATGAAGGGACAAGCATCGGCATGGTGTGAGGTAAGCTCACAAATTTGGCACCTTGAACTTGAAATATACTGAAAGGAGAGAGAATAACATATATAAGATAAATTAATATTTTATTTTTTTGAACTTACCCCCTCACTGTTAATGGAGTTGTTGAACTAAACACCCTCCTGTAAAATCCGAAAGGATCAACTAACTACAAAAGGGTTTTGGTTCCCAAACCATTTAATTTCTACAAACTTAGTAAAAGATTAAGATTTATTGGTCACTTCACCTTTTGCCGACTGCTAGAAGCATCGTTTCCAGCCATTTTAGCGTTTGGAATTTTAAAACCCTAAAATCAGATTGGGTGGAATAAATCTGACTGAAAGCTTTAAGATAATTCGAATTGGATGAAATACACCTGACCAAAACCGTTGAGACTAGCTAGATCAGTTTTTTGCCGTCCCAAAAACAACATATCTACTACCTTATATAATGTATAAAAGCAGAGAGGTGAGGAAGAAGAAGACCGTTGCTCAACGGTCTTATTTTGATGTAGATCTCGATCTCGATCGTCGGATCAAATAAACCTAATTTGAACACGTGTAAGGGTATTTTAGGTATAACAAAAATAGGTTACTTCAGTTCCTCACGTGACGCATGCGTGAGGGGTATTTATGTCTTAAAATAAACCGTGTGAATAGCACGTACACCATTAAACGGCACAACGACGGAAACCATGAACGCAAGGGGGTAAGCTAATTACGGGATCTTTGAGGGGGGTATGTTAAGTTAGGCATTAATTCTGGGGGGGTAAATTCAATTTACCTAAAAAAATAAGAAGATTTTAACAAAAATTAAAAAATAATTTATATAACATAATAGTGGTGGGTTTATTATTATATAACAAGCAGTCTTATCTCTCAAAAAAACACAAGCATTCTTCTTCTTCATTGAAGCTTGGGGTCGTGGGTCCGAGCACTAATGCTCGTGCTCCTCTCTGCAACTCCGAGCACAGTGAACAAAACCCTTTAGAGGGTTTTAATTTTTTTGCCATAGAAAATTAAAAAAAAAAAATTGTATACATTCACACCAAATGACCTAAGAAACATTCTAAAGAACAAAATCAAACCTAATAACACGAAAAAACAAAATTAAGATTAGATGCAGAGGTGCTCGGCACCTAGGACTTGGAAGATTTTGAACTCCGTTTTGTGGTTTTCAAATTTAATTTTTGTATTTCAATTCTGCTGAAATTCGTGAAAGTTCGAGGTGTATGAATTGTTCTGACTTCATTAAAAAATTATTTCTGGAATTTTCCGTGATGTGTCGCTAACGTTCCTAAATTAATAAAGTTGAGTGGTCTGCACAAACAGGGCACTACTGTCCTGTGCTGATAGTGCATATTGCTTAATTTTTATGTTAAATTCCAATAAAAACCAGACCAAGGTCAAAACATAAAAGTGCTCGCCTATGTGTCTAGTTAGAGGATAACTTGATTTAGTATTTTGCTGATCTCCAAGCATTTAGCTATGGATTTTGTGTTAAGCTTTTTGGTTTTGTGTTTTGTTTAGTTTCTTAAGGTTGTCCAAATGGGGTGATTTTTTGATATGTATGTTATTTACACTATTTGGATCATATCTAAAAAAATCACCTCAATCGGAGTCCTCCAGCACGACGAACACTTAATTTAAACTTTAATAGTATGAGTGAACGGCTGACATTTAAAGTGATTTGTTTAGAGGGTTAGATATCTCTGATTGAGCGGATTTTTTGTGGACATCTTATAAATAATGATAATATTATGCTTACAAAAATTCAGCTGATTTGATGACCTGTAACTTACAAAAAAATCCTTTCAAAAACATCCTTAGGGCACACGTTAACAAGACCCTTTAGTTATAAAGGCCAGTTGTATAGCCTCTTTCTATGGCCCAATAATGATCGCACCATTCCAACCATTCATTCTTGTTTTTTCAATGGTCGGTCAGAAGCTACGTGGCTAGTGATTTCTACTTTTTGAGCGGTTAATGTTATGGGCTCAGCTAAAAGAGGTGATTTGTTATTTAATATAAATAAATATAGAAAATGTAAAAAATATCCTTGTAAAAAAAGTCATTATGATTTTGGTCCTTGTTTTATAAATTTAGTCCTTACTTTTATTTCCAAAAGTAGAGACTAAATTTATAAAACAAGAACTAAAATCATAATGACTTTTTTTATAAGGACTTTTTTCTAAAACCTCTTAATAAATTCTATTTTGATGCAAGGGAAGTTATTTTTAAAAGAATGATAATTTGTTAAATTCTTAATTCGAAAAAAACAAAAGCAAAGACAAAAAAAAATTAAAAATTCAGATTTGTGAAATCCATTTTCCGAAATATTAATGACAAACAAGATTCACTGAATAGAAGGAAAAAAAGAAAAAGAAATTATTTACAGAATTTACGAACCCACTCACAGAAGGTAATCAAATTCACATTAGGTAACAATCGTTATTAAAAAAATGTTTCCTAACAACTAGAAATGTACGCAAGTCTGTAACCACTACCTTTAAATGGTCTAAAATTTGGTCTCCCACTATCATACCATGAGTTAAACTGTTCAATTGGAAGATATCCCCAAGTTATTTACCCTCCGCTTACACCAATATGTAGGCCAGCATGGAGGTGATCCGGCTTTAATTTTTTGTGAGGATGATCTGGTTATTATATAGGTTATCCTCATTTAATAAAATACATAGTTCTAAAATTCTTAATCAACCAAAAATTTAAAAACTTTCTAAACTATCTATTCAAATATTAAATTCAACTAATTAATTACATGTTTAAAATATTTTAGAACTATTTGATTAGCTCTAAAGATGATTTACATGATGAGGAGATCATTAGTACAAGAAATCAACTCTTGTATGCTCTAGACATGGCCCCACAAGCTAGTATAGGGGGAGTCGGTGTAAGTGTCAAAAAAAAAAAAAAAAGTTGGGTCCAAAATTTGACTCCTATATAATATGTGTATATGATTATCATCTAATAGACAGGTAACTCTAGTTCACCAATTTTTGCATTCCTGATATGTGTGGATCTTTTTTTTTGGATAATTCTAAACTTTCATATATATACCCTATCAAAAAAACATAGAACAATTTGATGAAATTTTTTTAAAATGAAAAACTATAAAATAAAATTTAAATAAAAAGTTACTTAAATAAATAGACTTAATTTTGTATAAGAATTACAATCTGATGATGGAGGCTCAATCTTCTCAATTGAAACTTGATCAGCTTTAGTTGTTTCTGAAAGTGACCCTAAAAAAAAAGATATAATAATTAGTTGGTGATCATTTTAATAAAATTAAAAAATATTAAAATAAAATAAGAAGTTATTGTAACGACCTAAAATAATTTTGTTGACTTTGGTGAGTTAAGTTGAGTCGAGTCCAACGTTACAATCGTGGAACCCATTAGGTGTTAAAATAATTAAGTCTATGATTAAATAATGAGTTTTTGTTCGGAGCATAATTTGAAGAATCGAACCGTACGAATGGGTAGATCTTGAAAAGTTATTCAATTTCGACTACTCATGCGCGAAAATCGGACACTAAATGATCCCAAATCATGGCCCGGAACACGATTTGGATTGGTACTGAAGGTACCCGCGATTTTGACTTTGATTTTGACCAATTAAACTTTATCAAATTGTGTATATATACTATATATATGTACTGGTATTATTGGGTGGTGTATTTAAGAGTAACTTTATAAGTTATCCCTTGTATACACTTAATTCGTTGTATGTGCATACACCTTAGTATAACCTATATAGTTAATTATTTTTTTTTAATTTTAAAGTTTTTTTTATATAAGCCTTCTTTCCACCGCCCTTTAGAATTATAAGAGAGAGAAATCTCTCTTATAACCGAGATAGAGAGAGACGGGTCAGAGAGAGAGAGAGAAAGAGAAGGAGAGAGAGAGAGAGAAAGGGAAGGAGAGAAGGAGAAGAAGGAGAAGAAAGAGAAGGAGAAGAAGGAGAGAGAGAGAGAGAGAGGAAGAAGAAGATGATCATGATGGTGACGGTCCGATGGAAATCGTAGGGACCATTTACTTTGTGGATTGAGGTATAATTTGAAACCCTAGCCTTTCAGTTTATTTTTAATTAGACATTTTATGTTGTTAATCTTAGTTTTCAATTTTAAGGTTGATTTTGTTAATAGTTTAAGGTTTGATTAGACCTTTCAAACCCTTAATTGATGAAATTGATAATTGGGAAGGTTGATTTTGATCCAAATTTATTGTTTTAGGTTAGATTGTAGATTCAGAGGTCTAAGTTAATTAAAGAGGATATTTAGAGCAAATTGGGTTGTAGTCCTAAAGCCCTTATTTGATTTGATAAGGACCTGGACCCTTATAGTGACTGTTTAGGTTAGAATTTAGATTCCTAGGCTATTCTATATGGAATTAGTATGAATTAAATTAAGTTTTGAAAGTGAATTAATGTTATTTACAGTTGGGAGTGCGTACTAATACCAGTACACTAATTGGAGGAAATTAATGCAGTAAAGAGAGCCTTGCGGGATTTGAGGTAGGAACTTATAAATACTCTCTTATAGCCATTAAAGTACTTTCAATGCTTTTGACAGGGTTTAGATTTATAAATCAAATGTAATTATTTTGCAAAGTATGCATGATTTATTTGTGATGTCCTATTGATGTGAAAATGATTCTCCAAAAGTATAGTTTTACATAGTGATGTAAAACAATAATAGTTATTTTTAAAATAACTAGATTCTAATCATTATATATATGAATGAGTTATATACATATATAAGTATATTAATGATTCTTTTTATTACTTATAGTTAAATAAACTATATTTTTAAAAGAATCGAGATTTAATCGTTATCGAGCTTTAGGGATGGGTATATTTCCAAAACCAAATGGATTTTGGGGTTCTTATACTATATATATATATTATGAGGAAGGATCGAGGTGCAGGCTTAAATTTACTTTATATCTACAGGTCCAATCTGTCGTTAGATTTTTCAACATTAACGGCTCTAAATATTGATGACGTGGCAAGTTGTTTANGTGACAAACCTTCAATAGTAACGATTATAATCGTGACAAATAAATAAATTTATAACGATTATAAGCGTGACAAAGCATTCGTTACAAATTAATAACGCCATATTTACAATGTTTATAATCGTGATAAAAATTTTTAGTCACGGTTATAACCGTGACAAAATGGCTATTTTGGTGTAGTGAAACATATATATATACTCCAATTGAAAATTGGGACTCCCGTATTTTTACTGTTAGCGATTAAAAAATTTCAAGTGTAATTAAAATATCAATTTGGACTCCAATTTCTGATCATGCTCCATATGAGATTCCTTTGAAGGATGCACACTCCGACGCCCAATAATAGCATTAAATTTTAATCTTCTGAACCAATTGATGCTCTATTTCTCATATGTTTGTTTTTAGGTTAACTAAGTTATTGTACCTAATCATAAAAAATAAAAAATAAAAAAATTGAGTTTTAGAAGAGAAAAATAGAGGGATAAAAATAGAGGGAGAAAGAGAAAGAGAAAGAGAAATAGGCATACGAGTTGGGGAAGACCCTATTCTCGTAAGGTATTCACAGAAGAATGGTGAGACAAAAAAAAAAAAGACAGAATAAAGCAACTCAAGTAGTATGGGGAGGGCAAATAGGGTAGTATTTGTAATGAAGTTGAAAAAATGAGGTGTTTGGAGAGTTTTTCCAAGTTGAAGGTAGAAAATGTAATAAATTAGGAATTTTGGGGTCCCTACAATAAAAGACTCTATAATTAATGATAATATTATGTGTACAAATATTATTTGATTTGAAGACCTCTAATTTGCAAAAAAATTCCTTAAAAAATAATCTTACCTGAAGGTGGCAGGTTGCTCAACGTGATGGGAGTCTCTCAAGTCCGGCCAACGGAGATCGATCGAATTGAAGCCCTTATTTCTGAATCTGCTCTCACTCTCTCTCTCTCTATCTCTCTCTCAAATCAGGCCGCACCCTTCTCTCTCTGCTCTCTTGTTTAATTTCTCTCTCTAAAACTATTTTTTGAGAGAAGAGAAGAGAAGGGAAATGGGGTTATTGGTCAAATACCTACTAGCCTATCTAGAGTACTGTAAATAGTACTCATTACTTACAGAACTGCTGTTTGGCCCAACCATATTACAAAACAAATGCCAGATGCTTATGTGGCACGGTGGGTCCCACTGACACATAAGTTAGAAATTCCTTCATAATACTTTTAAGATGAGAAAAGTGGTGGGTCCCACCCTGGCACATAAGCATCCGACATTTGTTTTGTAATATGGTCGTAATATGGTCGGGCCAAAAAGCTTTATTGTATATAAATAGCTAATAATAGCTAGCAAGGACACAACGACAGCTTGTTTCTCAATTCCATGCCAATTCTTCTTCTGGAATGACTAGTTATTATAAAAATATTTATTTGTAATATTTTGTTGAAAATTAATTAAGCTATTAATGATTAATTAAACACTTTAATACTGATAAAAAAAATTAATTAAACATGCACTTTAACTAGTCCAGTCTTTAAATTCAAAGTTCATATCTACTTTGAAAATATTAATTTCTCTCTTTTCTTCGGAGTTTATCCATAATTAAATTAAATTAAAAATAACACGTTTCTTATAATTAATGAAGCCTAATATTAGAGCTAGGGTCGTCTAGCGGAGTACCACCTTATCAGTTAGAGAAGTTATGAGAGAAATTGTTGAATGTCATTTTCTTGATCCCCTCTTTTTGCAGCTTCTGTGTTTTGTACGGAAACGAAAATAATCAGAATATGTTTTTTTTACCAAAAGTCTCTCTTTCATGTGCACTGCATGATACTATGCTAGGGTTGTCAAACGTATAAATTTGAACATATCCTTACCTTTTGCAAAAAGAATAAGGAATATTAATTTATAAAAAAAGTAACATACTATTTATCCCATGATATATATCCATGTTAACAGAGATATTTTTATTGTAAAATTCACTCGCAATGGTGAACTGTTATATACATGTATCTCTGCAACCAAAATTTTGTAGCCATTATTACAATAAGATTTTTTTTGCAGGGCTAAAATAGAGATGATTCAAAGGTGTGAAGATGTTCTCTTCACCACATAGATGATTCTTATGTAAAATTATTTTATTTTAAAATTTCAAATAACCCTATCAAATGTGTTGGTTCAAATTAACGATTTTTATAGTAGGATTACAAATTACCAAACTTTAAAAAGGTTAGAAATTTTAGAATTATGTGATTTTTTGTGATGATGATCAATGTGATGAGAAGAACATCTTCGTCAAGAACTAACCCTTGGATCGTCTCTTAGTGGGACCCACATAAAATTTTGTCTTAAAATTGTGCACAAAACTTTGGTTGCCGATCCTAAGTCTCTCTATATATATTTATATTAAGCAAATATTGTCGGTGATAAATAAATGGTTGTAAGTTGATTAAAAATCAACGGTGATAAATAAATGGTGAAAACATCCAACCAATTTTTAACGAGGTTAGAAGTTTAAGAATGGACTAATTTTTTGTGAGGATCATCTACATGGTGAGTAGAATATCCTCACCAAAAATCAGCTCTTAGATCGTACTTATGTGGACCCCGACAAGATTTATGTTTGGGCTAAATATAAAATATCTTATTTTTATTTTTATTATTTTATTACTAAAATAAGTGATTCTTTAAATTAGTTCTAAATTTGGTCCAAATCTGGTTTTCATCTTGGTTTCCATCCAAATCTTAGATTTTGGTGAAATTAAGAATGAATGTTGATTGATTTAGATCAAATTTGTTCCACAGTTTATACGTATCTCGAAAAATATAATTTGGATGTGAACACTCACAGTACACTTCACATTCTGGGTGTTTTAGCGTTTGGGGGTGGAATTTGGTGTCTACAGTATAGGTTTTAGTGCTCTGGTTAGGTAGCCTATTCTAGGGGCGGAGCTAGGACTTTAAAGTTAAGGGGGGCCAAAACATAACGAGGATTTAACGGTCTAGTTTACCATTAACAAACCTCTTTGCACGTGTTTCTTATATTGGGTATCGCACTTTATGCCAAAAAACGTATTGGAAGGGCAACACACGAAAACACGAAAATGGCTAATCATCAACCATATGTGCAGCCGCATTAAATATTAGAGATTTTTTAAAACTTTCTTATGTGACACACAATCACACGGACACATGGGAGTGGCTATATATCGCATGTATGTGTAGTTATGTTGAATTACATAAATTTTCTTAAAAAACTTCTTTTGTGATTTGCAACCACACGAACACACAAGAACGACTACATATCCTCATCGGAAATCAACTCTTAGATCATCTAATGTGGGTCTTATAGACCACTATATACTTAGGGATTTCTCTTTAACCTAGGGAGAATCTGAAGAAATCGCCTTTTCAAGATGCGCACAGAAATTTCAGGGTGATCCAACCATAGTCATCCTCATCATCGGCTTCTCCGTTGTATTACTGTGTTCGTTGTTTGGTTGATTATTCAGTTTTTTCGCAAACGATGTCGTCATCGTCTCTAGGTGACCATTGTACTAAACCAAATGAAGTAGTGTGATTTTTAGAAATAATAGTATTAATTTGTTTATTATCAATTGTTACAGACTTGAAATTATTTCTATTTTGATAATGCATGTTATATATTAAAGCTTATTAGTTATTTGTTATTGCTTGTAGAAGTTGTAATTCGGTACTTGAGCCCTGCTTGGTATCTATGCAAATATTTGCATCATGTAAATATTAGGAATGCTTCAACATTGTGAGGGTGAGGATCAATGTTATCTTTTCAGGGTGGTTTGGAGTTAGCCCACAAGTAAGAGGCAAAAAAGGCAGTGAATATTTGCAGTTTTGGAAATGCTATGAATATTCACAACTATTTTACCTCTTATCTGTTGGTCAATTGCAAATCACCATGAAAAATATACCACCAAAATCCTATAAAGAAGTTTCTTCGATCGACATTCAAATTTGCCTTCATGAGTTAGTAGGGAACAACCTGACATATTCAAAAGAACTAAATATATTATTTAATTACTTACACTTTTTATTTGATGCTAATTAGTAGCATTTGTATTATAATTTTAATTGGATTGGTACACTAGTACTCTTTAAGAGCTTTTAATCTATCAGTTTTCAAAGCAATCTAATCCCAGATTGTCACCTTCTAGTCCTAGTTGAATATTAGTTTTACTTCATCGGATTTTTGCTATAGCTTATAGGCAATATAATTAAGTTCTTTGAATGCTTCTTAGGCACTAACACATGCATGATATTTGCAAGTCTCACCATAACTGAGTGGTATGTCAGGAACTATATTAATGTCAAGTATTTTGTTTTTATAATTTGTGCTTTTTGAAAAGAATTTTTGGATTTAGATTCTAATATTTTCAGGTGTGAAGTGTAGATTTGTAGGGGGTGTGCTAAGGTGCCAACATAGTGGGATTTCTTGCATCTTTTCTAGTCTGCTTCTGGCTAGCTCGATCTACTGTGATCTATACTGCCTTGTTTGCTTTTAACACTTTAAACCACGGATTTGGGGAGAATTGTGTTCAAGCTATTCTAAAAGAAACAGTTTCCCATAAAATAGTGATTGGAAGTGTTACTTTACGACACAGGTTTGCTTACAACTGTGGTCTAAGTGGAACTTTATACCACGGTTTTGAACATTGATCTTTAACTATCATTACATGGGTATAAACCACAACAACATTAACTTTCTAAAGCCTTTTTCTTATAGTGCACATGGAGAATATTCATGGGTTAATGCTGATGTATATAGGTGAATTTTATTTTTCTTTATTTTCATTTAATTGGTAATAATGGAAATATCTATACTTTTAATTAAATAGAGCCCTCTTTTAAGCATTTTTTACTTTTACTATCCTTCCAGAAAATTATTTTTTTAATAAAGTCTAGACTAACCTTTAAAGGACATAATAGTCATTTTTTGCCTTGGATAAACCCTATCAAGAATGGTATTTTGGCTTTTCATTTCTTAACTACCGGTCTATTTGTGCCACAATGCAGATTTGTTGGTGGGAAAGATAAACTGGTGGTGTGTATTTTTTGTGGGGTGGAAATATTAAAAGAGAGCCCCTAACAAATGGACTTTAGGCTTAAATTCCCCTAAAAATCAGTCCCTCTATCCAATTTAACTGTCCTAATATCGGCCCCCAAGCCAAAACGAAATTTTGTCAAGGGTTCTTGTTCCAATGGGTACCCAAATACCCGACATGTACTTGGTTCTTTTTTCCGATTCTAATTTGGTCTCCGCTGGTTGTTCTGAGTCAAAATTGATACAAACTGCTACTTTCACGGCTGCTGAGTTGTTCTCCTCTTGGTTAAATGATGTTACTACGGCTGAGACTTTTAAAATTGGTTGTGCTGTGCCATGGAGCATTTGGAAAGCTCGAAATAGATGTACGTTTGACTATAAGGCGGTGGATATTCCCTCGGTTATTTCTGAAGCTACTAGACTTTATAACGAACACAACTTTGCCATATCGCCTAAACCGTCATTTAGCGCAATGTCGTCACCTTCAGTGGCTGGTGCATCTTCAGGTTTTTCGTCTTCGGCGTTGCCTTCTTAGACCTCTCCTTCCCATGGTACGCTTAAGATTAACATTGATGGGGCGACTGTTGACCACTCTATTGCTGTAGGAGTGGTGGGTAGAGATTCTTTTGGATCTATTCTTAGTTGTGGCATGGATTTCGATGGTAACTGGGCTGGCGTGGATGGCCCTCTTCAAACTGAGGTTCGCGCCTTTTTGAAAGCATTAAAAGTTGGGATTGTCTCTTACTTCCCATTCTTTAATAATCGAAGGTGATTCTCAATTGATGGTTTCTTATTTAACGGATAATCGACTGAAATATCCATGGCGGATTAGGAGTATTATCTATGATTGTAAAGCCATTATGGATACTTTTCGAGTCTGTTTAGTTGTCTATACTGTTGGGGTTATGCCCTAAAAAACAACATGTTTGACATCTATGGCTATTTGGTTTATCATTAATTTAATTTATCATTTTTAACATGCACGGTGAGATTAATAATTTCGATGAATTATTCATGTACAAGAGTTGTATGTGAGGAGAGAGATGATTCATTAGTAAACACTTTGTTCGTAGTCTAAATAAACTACACGTTATTGGGAAGACTATAATATACTGAAGTCGATTACGTAAGTGATGTGATGTATCTCCATCACAGAAGTAGAGACTTCTAGACTTGTCTATTGATGTATTTGGAATACATCGAACTAGATCGTAAAATACTTTATATTTTATATCAGCACATTTAAAGTATTTTTACACTGCTTTGGATAAAAGTCCTTAATTCTGAGAATATATATATACCCTGCATATGGGTCACAGTTGTTTTGTTTTGCAAACAGTGAGGTCAATCGACGAAAAACGTGATCCAATATTCTGAGCAAAATGGATAACTATAATCTCATAGTAGGATTATAATATTCAACATGAAATCCACTTCAAAGATATTCACTTAAATCAATGCATGAAATATTATTCTAAACTAGCCAGTGATCTTCTAAAATGTTTAGAAGATTATTAGAATAAATATTAATGTCAATGCATTTGATGGTTAAGGGTAAATAAGCAATTTCCCCATAGAGCTAACTTGTAAATGTTACTAAGCTAAGGGGTTTTTACGAATATCAGAAACTGTGGAGGGACTGTTTATAAATTAAGTAGTGGGAGGGTTTTATATTAATTCCACTAAACCTAGAGGGTTCAATTACAAGTCCTTGGTGGACCAACTTGTAATTATTATTTTAGTTCCTAATTTTATAAGAGTTATAAAAGGATTAGGAAACTAAATTAATTAGCTAGTTTTAGTGGGACCCAGTTTAGATCTAATTAGGAATGGAATTAAGGTTAGGTTGGCCTCCCTTATATATATATAAGGGAGGGGCGATTTTTAGAGGACCACCCCTCTAAAAATCGTGGCTCCCATCCCCTCCCTCTCCATCTATCCTAATTACTTCTAAACTAAAAACCCTAGCCTCCATTGTTACACAAACTAGGGTTTGGTTTTGAGGAAGAAGGAGAAACAGTTTTGAAGATCCGTTCCGTTGGATTGAAGCAGGAAGAGGAGAACTTCAACATAGTGTCTTCATCAATCACGCTTCAAAGGTAACAATCCTCCAACCTTCTTAAGATTCCTAACAGCGATTAAGAACTATATGGGATTCAAGGAAATAGTTTTAAACTAATTTTAATTCCGCTGCCAGTTTAAATTTTAAAAACCTAGAATCCCTAACATATACTCCTCGGTCTTGTAATGTTGTTGCCCACAAGCTTGCTCGTCATACAATTGTGAGCAAAACTTGTTATTTTTTGTTTGATGGTGATTTTCCAGATTGTATTACCAGCTTTGTCGTTATGGACAGAGTTGTTATTCCTTTGACTTCAAATCATGAATTAATTTTTCCTTCCCCTCAAAAAAAGAAGAAGAAAGAAATCGATACAAACTGGAATCAAGCTTTGTTAACAGTTCTGGTTCCAGTCGCATAAAATTCTAGCTTGGTTACTGGCCCAAATCAAATTTAACTTGATTTTCACAGGGAAAAATGGTAAAAGAACTCAAACTACGAGTTAGGTTTTACTGTTTAAACTTTAATCCATAGTCCCATAAACTACGAGCCTGGACCGATTTTCTTCTACTTTACACATTATTGGCACCATCTACTGTTTCATAATCTTATTAATCAGAATCGTGGTATAGGCCTATAGGGTGACACTTTTGCTTAACTTCATGCTCCCACTAGCTTCAAACTCTGCTCCAATCTTGCTTTGAAAGTATTCTTAAATTAGAAATACTATTTAATTGGTTGTTCCAATGCTCCCACTCTCGCTCTCGCATCTGCTCTATTCTAGTTACTTAGTTTATAATATTCTATGAACATAGAATTGGGTCAGCTTTGATTTAACTTCCCACCCAGCCAACCTTAATTTAATCTTTAAAAATTAGCCCAAATTGATATGTAAATAATATTTAAATAGTAAATACAATCCGTATGAAACAATATATGTAAATCAGTATATGCAAACAATTTTCAGGTTGAATTTTAAAAATCAAATTTTGAATGCGGTGGAAATTAAAAGTAGGCTCGTTTTTGTGTTTTTCTCTAAAAATTCCTGAACATGAATGAAATTTTGTTATATTCAGAAACTATGTCATCACTAGAAAGTGCACCGACTCAGCAATACTACTCTCATAAACTCACAACAAATGCTCATGAGCAACATGTAAGTGATCATCTAGGATGCTTATAGTAGGTGTAATTTTGAAATCTGTGAAATGTACATTAAATTCTTTCAAGTTTGGTTGGTAAAAGAACAAAAGATTTACTAGGGTTTATGTGCACCCTAATGCTTAAATGTTGGATGTATGTTCACGTAGTTAACCCTTCCTGTATTATTGCATTTATGAATGTCCTAATGTTATGAATTAAAGCTGGCAATGAGATAGGGTTAGGATTAATAGGGTTAAGGCAGGCTCATAAAGTTCAACCCTAGTCCTAGCCAGGTTACTGGCAATTTGGTTTTTAGAAGAAAGAAATTGATAATGCAAGAGCATTTCTCTTCCTTTTGTAGAGTGTTACACTGTTATGCAACGAAAAGACATCGCTTCTATGACGAGATAAAAATATCTAATAAAGCATCCCTAAAATTCGAATTAGCGGGCCAACTCGATTTTCTGGCAGGTCAGAAAACCTCAATACTATCCTGCCCTTTTAATTGGTGGGATGAGTTAGGCCGGGTTGGCCGGGACGTACCTTTAAACTGCCCAGTCTCTATATATTATGTATATAAAGAATAAATCTTTTCAAAAACATTTGTGTGGCTCAAATGGAGACGATCTAAGGTATGATTATCAATGATGATGATCTCCTTAATTATCATGTACATAATTCTAATAAAAAATCAACCCATTCTAAAACATCGAGTTCACTCTCTATATGGGGAAATTTTCAATGGTAAATTTTGAGGTAATTAAAACTTTTAAGAGGTTAGAAGTTTTACAAAGATGTAATTTTCGGCAATTCATCTTCACCTAGCATCAACTCTTGTATTATCTTACGTGGGCCTTGTACAGTTAGAAATAGATCACTTAATCATATATTGATTTTCAATCAACTTTTTACTAAAAGTTTTAGAGCAATGTAAAAATAGTGAATGTAATCTTTCTACATCAATTAGTGTATTTTATGATATAATTTTCATAAATTATTTTTAATAAAATTTAGTTTATGTATATTTTTTTAAAAAAAAATTTGGGTACCCCAGGCAGCCGGGCGTAGAGCAGTTAGAAAGATACATTTTACGGAGGACGTATAAATATAGCTAATCCAACCGTTGGAATTGGATCCCAACTTAGTACTGGTCAGATTTGGGTTGAAGGTGGCCTGCCTGATCATCTTAACACCATACAAGTTGGATGGGCCGTAAGTCATCATTTTACACATACTCTCTTACTTAATTACCTGATCACAAGTTCTTTTTGGACGGACCATTTTACAAAAGAAACACCCGACTCTTATGTGGCATGGTCGATCTCACTGCCACATAAGTTGGAAACCCTCTCAAAATATTTTTGGGAGGGAAAAAGTGGTAGATCCCTCCCTGCCACATAAACGTCTGCCATTGGTTTTGTAAAAAGGTCAGTCCATATATTAGTTTTGTTACCTGATCTATAACCAGTTGATGACTTGATATTTACTTGCAAGTTACAACCCCACGATGTCCTTTATTTATTTACTAGCAACATCGTCGTGCCTACGACACGACTCAATTGCTCGTAGAAAAAAAGGTATTCCAGTAATTTAGCTCGTAGAAATTAATTGTCCATTCTCCCACACGCGCTTTGCGCGTGAGAGTTGAATGTCCAAATGCGCTATGCGCGTTACCCCAAAGCGCGCTTCGCACGCACTCACACACGCGCCCTTGGATCCACTCTACGGGACTCAACCGTCAAGTGTAAATCAGGTGTAAATAAATAACTATGGCCACAGGACACGCCTGTAAAAGAATATAAGGTTATTTTAGTCATTTACTACGCCCACGGGACACATCCGGTATTTCGTAAAAAATATAAGGTTATTTTAGTCATTTAGGGTGTGGGGTTATGTTGACCCACCATATTTTTTTTAGGGTGTGGGAATTACCTTGACCCACCTCCTTTGTCTTAGTCAGCCAAACTTATGTACCCTTCTCCTTTGTTATATAGATTTATGATCCCTAAAATCACCTCATACTTGCCCCGAAATATATAATTTACTATGTGGATAGATAATAGTATAGATGCATGGATACCAAACAACCCAAAACCCAGGGGAAATACACATCAAGC
>MVGT01004145.1:387432-416801 GCA_002174775.1 Macleaya cordata | reverse complement strand
TTAAACTGTTAAGAATGGTTGGAAATAATAAATGAAAGCCTTACAAACAAAATACATCAAGCCTTTGTGCCACTTCACTCATTGCCAATTAATTTTGAGTTGAATGTCCGCAAACTTAATATAGTATTAGAGCAGGTCCACACGTAATAGGCCTAAAGGCCACGCACACTCCACTTCACTCAAAAAGAGTTCCACGTGTTAGGCTCAAAAGAACGCCACATACGTGAAAGAGAATGTTGAGAATAGTCTCACATGTGAAACGAAAGTTAGCCTTGCAAACCTAATATATAAAGATCCTGGGCTATTCCACTCATTGCACACCAATTAGTTTTGAGTTGGATGCCCACAAACATAATATAAACCAGTAGCCATACCAACTAGAAGGATCTATCTTTATTAGCGAACATGAAATATAAGGGTTGTTTTAGATCAACGTGAGGATGATCTACATGGTGAACAGATAGTATCAAACTAGACTCCACATCAATTCGGTTTGCATTCCGACCGAGCTTCTTTTCGTCCCAATGGCATTTTCCATGATGATATATGTTTAGTATAAGGGGTATGATATTTCAGCCCAACAATTTACAAGATCGACCCAATTATCTGTCAATAATATGAATCCTACAATACATAATTCATAAAAAAAATCTAGGTTCTATATATAAAGCCAACAAATCCCATTTTGATTCTGATATTAGCTCCACATAACCCATAAACTATTTTGTTTTTGTTTGGTTTATCGAATGAATAGTAGTTCGGTTGAACTAACGAAAAAAATTGGGCTGAAATATAAGTTCCACTTAGTACAATTACTGGCCGCGTTTGTTAACCTGTTTCTTTTTTTACACAAAAAAAAAAAAAAAAAAAAAAAAAGGGAATTTAACAGATTTCACTTGAATTACTCGGTGATAATCGGACTCGCGCGATTATTTGCGTAATTCAAATTAATGTAAGTTTTTATTAATTATATATGTAATCGTTTTGGAATATTAATTTTAAATCAATAGTAGTACGTACTGATGATTACTACTTGTTCTACTTGTGTGAATATTTTTATATGAATGAACTGTAGTCAGATGTGCAAAATAAAAACAGGACCGTGCTAGCGTGACATCAAGTTTTGGTGTCGACACCAGCACCTTTTGGCCCAAAACAAGGGCCTAAGGCCCACATCAGGGGCTGATTTTTTGGGACCATATTTTTTTTATCATGTAGATCATCTCAACAAAAACTCAATCCATTCTAAAACTTCTAACCCAATCAAACGTTGGCTAGAAATTGGTTAGAAATCAACGGTAAGAAAATAAACGGTGATAAATAGAGTTTAATGTTTGATCACGCTAGAAGTTTTAGAATGGATTGATTTTTTGTTGAGATGATCTACATGATGAGGAGATATGATCCTAAACAATCAGCCCCTGATGTGGGCCCTAGACCCTTGTTTTGGGCCAAAAGGTGCTGGTGTCGACAGCAAAACTTGGTGTCACGCTAGCACTGTCCATAAAAACAATAGGCTGCTTCAACCATGTTTGTCTTGCTTTTTTACAAGCTCGACGAAGAAGTTACCCTTGGTCAAGCTATAAGCCTCGTCTTTGTCTACCAGGGACCTCAGTATATACTCCAGTTTTCGATAATTCAGGTACAAAAACATGAAAACCAAATGGTTCCATAAGTATAACAAATTAAGGGATGGGATACTTTGGAAAAGCTTATTAATAGTATTTATGGACGTTTCATAAATCATCTAGAATCTTGACAACTTCTTAAAAAAATAAGTTTGTAAAAGTATCCCATTCCATAAATTAATAATATATCCTTATATGTCCATATCTATATAACATACTTAATTTAATTAATACAAGTCTCATACACGTGCGCTGCACGTATTTCATACACTGGGAATATTTCTTAAGCTAATAAAAAATAAAAAATTACCTCGAAGTACCATACTACGTACATATGTCAATCATCAGCAACACTACATCCAAACTTATTTTTTCGTTTTCAAAATACCGCAAATTCTATAATATATAAACCTAAAAAATAACAAACCAAAAGAACCAGTACTCTTTTTATTTTTATAATTCCAAAAATCCTAGAGAAAAAAAACCATACAAAAAAGAATTGAAGTTTAATAATTACAGGAAAAATGAGAAGGTAAAAACAGAAGGAAAATAAAAACTAAGTTGATCCAATCCTTCAATCTTATAAAAAGAAATACACAAAATAAAATTAATAAATAGGAAATATAAAATCATAAGCAGAGAAATACAAAAATAGAAAATACAAAAATTATTTTCTGTTTGTACAATTAATTAAAAAACCCATTGAAACATAAAATTCAATAAAAATAGAACGAAAACAATCAAAATAATTTTAAAAGTCCAAGTAAAAAAAAAAAAAGAGAATGAGAGCGAGAGAAGAGAACCTATTTTTTATTTGTTTTTGTATCCAATTGCAAGCCGATACTGCAACCTTACAAAAAAATTGAAAGCTATTAGTAAATAATGAAAAGAAATGATGAAAAAATTAAATTAAAACTTTGGGAGTAAAAAAATAAAATACTACAAATAGAAATAAAATAATAAGAAATAAGAGAAATCCAAGTATAAGAATAATAAACTAATTCTCATATCATGTAAATACTGAAATTGATAAAGATATTAAAGTTATAGAATATTAAAGAAGCAAAGAAAAGAGAAGATCAACATATAAAAATTAAAGAATTTGAGGAAGAAGAAGTGAAGATAGTCATGAGAGAAGATTATTTTTTAAATCTCAGAATCATGGGATCAGGGGCGGAGCCAGGATTTTATACTGCGAGGGGCTGATGTTACGACTTATTTGCAATCACCCATTTAATTCACGTCTAATAAACGAATTTTACATTTTTTTTATAATCCCTATCAACTCTCATATTTTTTTTAATATGCACTTATATTATATGAGTTTATTGTAGTATTCACAGTTTATTTTCTAAGCCCATTTAGAATTGGTAGAATATCAACAATGAAAAGACGTATTTGTTTTTACCGTTAGAAGTGGACTAACTTTTAGCCGGGTTAGAGTTTTAAAAATAGGTTAATTTTTCATGAGCGTTATTTTCATGGTGAGGAGAACTTCATCACACAAACAATCAACCTATTCTAAAATCTCTAACATCATCAAGGATTGGTTGAAATTCAATGATGAAATAGACATTATTTTTAAGGTTAATTTCAAACAATTTTTATGTTATTAGAAGTTTTAGAATGGATTAATTTTTTTCTGACGATGATATCAATGGTGAAGATAACATCTTCACAAAAAGATCAGCCCAGTCTAAATATCTAATCACATAAAAAATTAGTTAAAAATCAATAAAAAAGGATATTATTTTTACCATTAATTTTGAACAGTTTTTTTTATGTGGTTAGAGGTTTTAGAATGAGTTAATTTTCTTTGATGATGATATCTATAATGAGGAGAACATTTTAAAAAATATCAGCCCTTTCTAAATCTCTAATCCCATCAAGAATCAGTTAAAAATCAAAGGGATTGTTTGTACCCTTAATTTCTGATTAACTTTTGATGCTAATTTAATTTAAGTAGAATTCAAACTGTTTAAAAAAGAAAGTATCTGGGGTTGTAAGTCGGTTAGTTTTTAACTTCGGTGAGTCAGGTGATATCATGAAGAGAGAAGTAAACATTAAAGAATGGGAATATTTAAAGTTTAAACCGTACATCGTAGATGATGTGCCAATCGTAGCAAATCTTTACACCAATTAATCATTGCATTTTGCCATCGTTAAAATTTGTTCATTAAATTTATTGGATTTGATCCAGTGAAATTCTGTGTAATTTATCTATCTTGCAACACATTATTTATTTATTGACTATGTTTGACAATTGCCCTCAATATCAATCTCCTTTTAAAAATTAAATTTAGTTTGATAATTGAGATTGGGATTTTAGTCCTTATTTTTATCATCCTTATCTTTTTAATCCAAGGGATAAAAATATTTGTGAATTTAGTCCCTAGTTTTTAAAAAGCCAATACTAACCTTTAAAAATATTTTATTCTAAATATATCCCAGGTCTAAATAAAAACCTAATCCACCACAAAATCTTAACGAGTTTGTGAAGGAAGAATGGCCGACGTGCGTCATCCTCCCTTCTATGGTTGGCGAACTCCTCATTATTTCTCCTCTTCTGATTTTTTATATTCTTCGGCGGCCGACGAACTCTTTCATAACATTTCTCATCTTGTACTTATCCAACTTCATTATATCTTCCAAATCTCCGATCTCTTCTTCTTCTCCAATGAACTCATCCTTCTTCAACGGATCTTTCATTAGCGGTAAGTTTTACAACTTGTTTCAAACTTAGATCTGAAATTTTTCATCTTTTTCTCCAACGAACTTGTTCAGATCTGAATTTTTTAAAATTGTAAGTTTGATATATTTTCTCTTTACTTTCTCTTTCTTTCTTAATTTTTTCACCTTATTTACGATCTCAAGTTTAGATCTACAATTTTTGAAATTGCAAGTTCAGACTTGCATTTTTCAAAATTGCAAGTTCAGACTTGGAATTTTTCAAAATTGCAAGTTCAGACTTGCAATTTCTCAAAATTGCAAGTTCAGATCTGCAAGTTATTGCAAGTTTGATATTTATTTTTCTCTCTTTCTTATTTTTTTCTCATATTCATTGCAATTACAAGTTCAAATTTGTAATTTTATAGTCTAGCTTTAAAAAAAAGCTGCAATTGTAAGTTCAGAAAACGTGAGCAAGGGTAAGTTAAGTATTTAAAAAAAATAGAAAACGTAAAAAAAGTCCCCGTAAAAAAGTCATTGTGTTTTTAATCCTTTTTTTATAAATTTAGTCCCTACTTTTATGACTTTTATTTCCAAAACTAAAGACTAAATTTATAAAAAAAAGATTAAAAATATAATGACTTTTTTTACTGGGACTTTTTTCCAAAACCCCTTAAAAAAATAGAATAAAATTATAAAACTATAATTTTTTAGGATTAAAATCATAAAAAAAAAAGAGAACAAAATCTATAAAATCATGGGTCACCCCAAACATAAGGACTTTTTTTACTTTTGTCTCATGAGTTACAGTTGGGACTCTTTCGTGTCTGAAAGTCTTGTAAAATCTTTTTCGTTCCGAGGTTCCAACCTAGTTAGAATTTTCTTTAGGATATGTTTTCTTTTTCTCTTTCATTCATTCTTTAATATGCTTTCTTTTGATCGCAAAAAAAATAAAAAATAAAAAATAAAAAAATGCTATAGCTACATCAATCCGACCACACATCAACCGGTCATTACGTCTTACTGAACTGCTTTATGTAAGTTAAGTATTTTCGGAAAAAAAAAAAAAACACATTTTTTAATCTGCTACTGATGGGTGCAACTACAAAAATTTCGGTATTTAATAATAAAATTAAGCATTACCTGGATCTTGTGATTCTTAAGCAAGGGACTATCAAATGCAGGTTGTTTGTAGATGTCAATACAATCGATTTTGTCTCTTTCATTAGTCTGGAAAAAAGAAAAAAAAAACAATTTTTATTTTCAAAAAAAAAAAGAAACAATTAATAATAATGAAAAATTAATCCGAACTAATCATAAATTAATATACCTGAATAGTCTTGACGGGAGGTTTGTTCAAAATCTTGAGTTGTCTTTCTAACTCCAAATCTTCTTCTGTAGAAGTACTTCTCCCTCCTTGAACGCCATAGTAGCTTAGGCTCATACGCAAAATTACCAACAATAACAATCATGATGACACCCATCAGAATTGAACCACAAATCGATAGTTCCACAAATCGATATTTTCCACAAATCGACAAAAATATATTAATTTCTTAACTTATGGATTTACAAAGGCAAGCCGCGTCGTGCCCGTATGTTATACGTGTTCTTTACTATGGGAGTTATTACGAGAGAGAAGATGATAAAAATAGAAAATCGCAGGGAGAGAGGAGAGGGGAGAGAACCAGAGGAAAATATCATAGAGAAAATAAATAAGTTTTGATGGTTTTAAATTTTAAATTGAATTTATAGAAAAAATCTTGATGTTAAAGAGAGATAATTTGAAAATAATTAAGATGGAGAAAATGTGGGAAGGGAGAGAATCATGGAAAAATATCATGGAGAAAATAAATAAGTTCTGATAGTTTTAAATTTTAAATTAAATTTATAGAAAAAAATCTTGATGTTAAAGAGAGAGAATATTTGAACATAATTAAGATGGAGAAAATGTGAGAGAGATTTAAGGAAGTGATGAGGGTTTAGGTGAAATGTCCAAATTGTCTAATTTTGAGGGGAATAAAATTATAATAATATCATTATATATTATATGAGAACAAATATTTCTAAGGATTTTGAATATAATAGAAAGGAAAAACTAGCCAAAAATTCATACTTGAAATGTATTTTAGGATAACAAACTGTTTTTTTTTTTAGTCTAAGGCCCCTGGGTAACACACTGAAACCCTCTTTACACACACTTAAATCTAGGGGTGTGCAGCGGATCGAAACTATTGATTTTGGTTCGATCCGCATCCGATCCAATGTATGATTGGATGCTTGGTTTTCAATCTAATCCGATCCACCCAGTGAATCCCATCCAATCCAATCTGCCCCAATCAAGATTGGATTGGATTGGATTGGTTTCGTCAGTTTGGGCTATTGGGCCAAGCCTGTTAAACATATCAATTGGGCCCTTAATATTTATCATACTATCTATTTATGGCCCATAAAATAAAAAAATAATAGTTGGGCCTAGTAAAACTATCACATATTTTTAACTTGAGCCCATAATTACCCTTAGATATTTATAAAAATCACAAATTTAGTTTAGTATATGGGGTAAGTTGATTGGATCGGTTAGTTATTGGTTTCGACCACCCGGATCCTCCAACCGATCCACACCTATTGGATTTCAAAAACAACAAACCAATCTGCCCCGACCTCATCATTGGATCGGTTTCGATCAAACGATGATTGGATTGGATCGGTCGATTTGGGCGGATCGGATCAGAAATGCACACCCCTACTTAAATCCTCTCTGAAGAGGGTTACAATGTATTATCCCGGGGCCTTCGACTAAAAGAAATCGTTTGTTGGGGCAAATCCTAAAATATTTTTCAAGTAGGAGTTTTTGGCCAAAATTTCCTTGTAAGAAGCCTCAAAAAAAGCAATCCGCATAATTAATATATAGATAACGTTTAGTGATTTTAGTTGTGATACCAATTATATTTAATTACAATGTAGGAAAGATTATCATAATTTAACTAACTATTTTAAACATCATATATAATTTTTTTTTATAAACCTTATATATATGATATAAATTAGTTGTCATACCTCTTTTTTTTTCAGATATTTAGTTGTCATACCAATTATATGTTACTACGTTTAATGTAGAAAGAAATGGAAAAGAGAGATCGACCAAATACTATTTTTGAGAAATATATTGATGGTTTGATCCCAGTTTAGTCCTTTTTAATAAAAAACTTATTTTTTAGACTTTTTTTAAAACTCATGTGCATCTTTTGCTTTTATATATTACTAATTTTACCCTTCAATCTTTATTAATAAAG
The DNA here is from genome assembly GCA_002174775.1 of Macleaya cordata. NCBI lineage: Eukaryota > Viridiplantae > Streptophyta > Magnoliopsida > Ranunculales > Papaveraceae > Macleaya > Macleaya cordata. The sequence continues at coordinate 409,210 of MVGT01004145.1, read as the reverse complement.
GTGGACAGCTGTTGGAGAGAAATGTTGTAATTTTTTATTTTAAAACTTTTAAATACTATATCTTTTAAACTAAACATTAGATTTTGATAAAATCTATACTCTTAAAAAGTGTTTGTCGGGATCTTCAAAACTAGACCAAACAATACTATGGTTTTTTTCAAAAGAAAAAAAAAATTGAGAGAAATGCAAATCTAAATTTGCAAATGCAATTTTGAATTTGCAATAAGAAATCCAATTTGCAATTTGAACCCAATAAAAGTTACAGTTCATATATGCAAATTTGAATTTGCAATTATAAATTTTTTAAAAGTTATGTCATTTTTTATTTTAAAAAGCAAAATGAAAAGTTCGTTGGTGCATGTGTATTTACTGTGAGGGTATTTTTGTCCAACAAAATCTACATGTGTGGCTTATGTCTATTTTGGACTAAACTGTGATATTTTTTTATTGCTGGTACTAAACTATCATAAATATTGTCATATGGGACTTAACCGTAGTTATTTTCATCAAAAAATTGTCAAAATACTCAATACATTGCTTTTTGAATCTATTTGGTCCAAAAGATTTTAAAAAGCTTGAAATACCTTTTTGTAGTCTATTTAGTCATTTTTATACTTTTCTAAGTCTATTAGCCAATTCCTTAGTTTTTAGTGTTCGTGTTGAACATTTTTTATCGTTTTCAATCACATTTTTGTCTTTTTTCATCTTGTACAGCTATGGAAAGAGAAAGTTATCTTTTTTGCTCTTAAAATTTAAAATATTATATCTCTTAAACTAATATTCAAATTTTGACGATATTTATATATTTAAAAAGTACTTTTTGAGATCTTCGAAACTAGACCAGTCAACAATATTTTTCTAAAAATAAAAATAAAATTCATGAAAATTACGCAAAAATATTTTTGTCTGCTATTTTGAGTAACAAATTTTGACGAAATTTATGTATTTAGAAAACATTCTCGGAGATCTTCACTTTTTCTTTGATTTTAACTGGTTTTGAGACTCGAAATTTTGAATTTTGACGTAATCTAGATAAAAGTACTTGTTGTAAAAGTAGTTCTCTGTTTATTTGTACAAAAGTATTTTTGCACACAATATTTAGTAAGATATTTTGACAAAATTTATATGTTTGAAAAGTAATCGTCTTCATTTGATGTTACTAGGTTTTATAAGCGTGCAAATTCGAATTTGGATGCAATCTAGATAAAAAGCTAGTTAAAAATATAGTTTTATATTACACAAATAAACTTGCCTAATGAAAATCTTAATTTTTTTTTTTACAAAAACATATTGTGAACTGGTTTCATTTTGAAGATCTCGATGAATGTTTTCTAAAAAATATAAATTTTGTGAAAATCTGATTTGTTTTTTAAAGTTATGACATTTTTATTTGAAAAATAAAATTGAAAAAGAAGTAGTTGATGCTAACATGCACCTATAGTGAAAGATTACTTATGTAAAAGAAAAAAAAGGATTACTTCTAGTTAGTGGGTAAAGCTGTCCAAAGTTTATTTTTGACTAAATAGACTGGTATAATACTTTGTGGACTAAATAGAATGAAATAAACCTAAATTTGGTGTTTTCGACGACTTCCCTTTAATTATGAGAGGGGTTATATAGCCCCTCATTTGAGAGCCCAATAAAGATCCTTGGTCTTATGGGGTCCACATGCAGATGATCCAATTATTAATTTTTAGAGAGGATGTTTTCCTCAATATGCATATCATTATATCCAAAAATCATCAGCCAGTTCTAAAACTTTTAACCCCTTCAAGTTAGTCACTAAAAATTGGTAAGTTTCAAAACAAAAATTGCGCGTTGACTAAGCTTCTAGTAAACTTTTATTAGATTAGAAGTTTTAGAACAAGTTAATTTTAGTTAAGTATGTTCTCTTCACTATGTAGATCATCATATACAAAGTTTAGCTATTGGATTGTCTTCATATGGACCCCACAAGTCGAGGGGTCTTTACTGGACTCACAAAAGAGGCGGCCCATATACGGTTGATCTAAGGGCTGATATTTTGTGAGAATGTTCTACTCATCATGTAGATCTTCCTCACAAAAATCACCTCATTCTAAAATTGATAGTCGCATAGGGATGTCAACGGTAATTATCGGAACGGATAGTGCACTATCCGAATCCGTATCCGAAAAAAATATTCGATATCCGAATTCGATCCGATATCCGAACGGATATTGTATTTCACAATTCGAATTCGTATCCAAAAAATTTATCAAATATCCGATAATATCCGATTCGATTCGATAAGTCAATCCAATTCAGATATTATCCGAAATTTGATAATATGGAACTTAATTTTTACTATATTTGGACTTTTTTTTTCATTTTATTTATACTAATACCTATTATATAATATATTATACATAATTATATATATATTATATATAATTTTTATGTATCATATATGATTTTTTTATATATATGTGATTTCTTATCGAATTGGATATTAACGGAGCGAATTCCTTAATATCCGAATCCGTATCCGAAAATCTTTATTATTCGAAAAAAATATTCGATATCCGAATCCGATATCTGAAATTTCGGATTATATCCAAAAATCTGAATACGAATTTGAATCGGATTCGGATTTTCGACTATCCATTGACATCCCTATAGTCGCATAAAAAATTTGATCGGAAGTTTATTAAAATTTAATGGTGAAAAATGGATGATGAGAAAAATAGTATATTTTTTATGCGGCTATCAGTTTTAGAATTAGTCAATTTTTTGTGAGGATGACCTACATGGTAAGAAGAATATTCTCACAAAATATCATCTCTTAGATCAACTGTATGTGGGCCCCACATCAGCCTGTACATATAACTTGTATATTCTAGCCTGTAAGTCGATCCATCCTCTATATCATATAGTTTAATTTTTGCTTAATAGTTTGATGGAACTCTAATTTTGGTGTCCCATTAACTTTGAAAAATAAGACTTTTTTACTTAATTAATTTACTTTTCATAGTCATCTAACTAGTTATTAGATTATCTTTATATTTACCCCCACAAAATGAGGGGTCTTTATTGCACTCTCAAAGGAGGGGCTATATAACCCCTTTATTTAAGGGTACTGGTAAAGGAGTTCCTTAAAATGTATGGGGGATAGACAACTTAATAGACTTGGTAGACGATGGCCATCACAAATAAGATAAATAAAGCATACCAAAAGTGAGGAGAACGACAACCGGTCCAAAGGCATCCTTGCAAGAACCCTTTCCCAACTTCATTTGAATTATATTCAGCATCGTGAGGATCCAAAAATAACCCCCGACCAGAATCCCCATCGCCAAAACCCAAGGTCGTACCACTTTCTCATTCCTTATCTTCCTTCCATTATTTATAACTATGAGCTTCAAGGTAAATGCTGCTCCAGAAACATAAAAGCAAAAAGTGAAAAACGAGTAAAACGCTGAATATGCTATGCTTTCCATAATATTAGGGTTTGGAAGGCATTTTGAATCATCAATAAGGGAATATTGGAGTACTATTTGATTAGGGTTTGAAAAGAGGAAGACAATCAACAACTTAAATGCCACCACAGGTAAACCCAAATCTCTTGATTCCCTCAAGAGGCGAAATGAGGCCGTAGTTGGTATCAAACTTGTTAACTTCCTCGGTGGTAGGTTTCTTCATTTCGGTAGCTGCTGGTCGATGAGTGAATACATAATGTGTAGAGAGAGAGAAAGAAAAAAAAACTAGAAAGGAAGTGTGAAACGGAGAGTGGTGGTATTGTTGCTTTTGAAAAGTGTTTATAAAGAGTTGGTGGTATAAATCAAGAACCGTAATTAAAGTTGGGGGAAGGGGATATTTGACCTAGCTGAGGGGTCTTAAAAGTCCTTATTGGTAGTTTGATGTTATTTTCAAGTCTCCATCTATCCCTCTCTCTGTTGCAAGTTTGCAGCCTAGCTAAGAGCTAGACATCAGCTAGGGTCAATATATAGGTCCCTTTCTCTTTCATTTTCTCAAATATTTTTTTTAAAAAAATTAAAAATTAAAAAGCACGCTTTCACCATAGACAAATATTGACCTACCTGCGTGTATGAATTTCTGAGACCAATTTTGCTGCAACACCCCCTTTGCTACAAGGCTAAGGGGCCACTACTTTTTTTGCATGTGGCACAAAAATTTCTTAAATTATTATTAATTTTTAACTCTGGATAAAAGAAAGAAGGGATTATATAGATCACACTTTCCCTTCTCTCATTTTCTCATATTTTCTCTCTCTTTCCCTTCTTATCTACGTACAATTCCTCTCTTCTCTCTCCAATTTCATCTGTTCTCTTACTTTATCCTATTTTCTCTCTTTCCCATCTTCACACTTTATGTCCTATACGATCCCTTTTTTTTGCCATTTCTCTCTCCCCTCTTTAAGTGGTTTTGGAGCTAAATTAAAAGTGGTTTAATAAAGACAGTAAGTGGTTTTGATGGTAGTTTTGAAGGTGGTTTTGAAAGTGGTTTTAAGGTTAGGAGCGGTTTTGGGTTAATAAAAAAAGGTTAATTAGTTTGAGGGTCTAATATTATGATCAATGTTAGGGTCTGGGTCCTACAAATGTCCATCTTTGAATTTAGATCCTATTAGAAAATGTATCTTTATGTTACTTCCAATCTGGTCACAGATTCAAAACCGAATAAGAGAAAAAAAAAAAGAAGAAGAAGAAGATAAACACAGTAAAATAATAAATGGTCGAGGCAAAGATTAGATCCTTTAGCCTTAAGACAGATTCACCCCGCACGGGTGCTCACGGTTTGTAGCGCCTATCTCTCAGGATCGCAGTAGCAGCATTTCAAACTTCGAGAAACAACAAACCAAAAATTTGTGTTGAATTCTCTCTGTAGTAATAACAGACTCACTCTCTAGAACACTTCACTTAGGACGATGATTTTTTGAATGCAGCAAAATGCCAATGCATAAATAGATTTTTCGATGATCCAAAATGAGAATCCAAGTGGGGTATTTATAGATTGAATTGTGAGCCTTAAGGGAGACATGATAACTATTGGTAGAGACACCAATTCCTTAATAGTTGCAACCCTTCATTTGAATTTTGAAAATTCTCAACAGTTACAACTTTTAATTTAAATTAATTTAAACATCCAATGGTCACAACCCTTGAACCATTTAATTTGAATTAATCTAAATGTCTAATGGTCACAACTCTTCAAATTAAATAAAATAAATTATTTAATTTTTATTTACATATAGATGGGTTTATAACCCATCGATTCTAACAATCCCCCACATGAATAAAAAATTAGACAATATGCAAATAAAAATGCAGACACTAGAGAGAATTCAAATGGAAGGAAATTGCATGGGAATAGGTAGCTTTCGCCTTGAACCTTCCTTAGTGAATAGCTATCGGATTTACTTGACCAATCAGTGAGCGTATCGCCTTGAACTTTCAGTCGTTGGTGTAAACCTAGACAATAACTATCACACAACTCATTTCCTCATAAAATTGGTTCTCATTGTTGTGTTCATTTTGGCCCTGAATAACTCCCGGTATTCATAAAGTGCTTTAGAGAACTCAATCTTTTTTTAAAATTTCTCAAAGAAGCGGCCCCACTTCACACTTTATATAAGTGATTGCCTATTAAGAGTATCCTGTTATACCCTACTTGATTATTTCAAGCTATAGGAATCATTAAAAGTATTTTAGCTTATCATTTTCCTAACTGCAGGCAGCACTGTGTCATCCTTGGAATGGGTAAAAGCATATCTCTGGTTCATGCTCCTCAGTACTACAGTTTGAACCACTCTTAATTTTTGTTGTCCCTTTGAACCTAAATCTTGGGATCTTCAGTCAATTAGGTTGGGTTTCCCTTAAAGTGATTCGTAGATTAAGGCTTTAAGCCCATTACCCTCGATGATCTATACACTTGCTCTTTGGACAAACCTTTGGTAAATAGATCCGCTAGGTTGTCCTTAGACTTAACATATTCTATAGTAATAATTCCATTTGAGAGTAACTGTTCTACGGTATTATGTCTTTGACGAATATGTCGAGACTTACCGTTATATATATCATTATGTGCCCTCCCAATCGTAGATTGACTGTCGCAATGTATACATATTGTCGGTACAGGTTTTGGCCATATTGGAATATCCTCTAAAAAGTTACGAAGCCACTCTGCTTCTTCTCCCGCTTTATCTAAAGCAATAAAATCAAACTCCATTATAGATATAGCAATGCAAGTTTATTTTGAGGATTTCCATGACACGGTTGCACCACCAATAGTGAATACATATCCACTTGTTGATTTTAAATCTTTTGTATCTGAGATCCAATTTGCATCACAGTATCCTTCTAATACTGCTGGATACCTAGTGTAGTGCAATCTTTAGTTTTGGGTATATCTTAAGTATTTTAATACCCTTATAATTGCCTTCTAATGATCATTTCCTGGATTACTCGTATATCTACTTAGTTTATTAACAACGTATGTTATGTTAGGACGAGTACAATTCATAACATACATTAAACTACCAATTATACGAGAGTATTCCAACTGTAATATGCTCTGTCCTTTATTCTTGGCTAGGTGAAGATTTATATCGACATGCGTCTTGGAAAGACCGCTGTCATGATTCCCAAAATTTTGAAGTATTTTCTCAATATATTGAAATTGAGATAATACCAAACCTTCTGATGTTCTAGAAATTTTAATACCTAAAATAACATCAGCAACACCTAGATCTTTCATGTCGAACTTTTTAGTCAACATGTTCGTGGTAGAAGTTATAACTTCAATGTTACTACCAAATATAAGCATATCATATACATAGAGGCACACAATGACATAACCATTTTGTGTGTATTTAGAATATGCACACTTATCACATTCATTTATTCTAAAGTCGTTTGCATCATCACACTGTCAAACTTTTGATGCCATTGTTTAGGGGCTTATTTTGATCCATATAAGGATTTTACAAACTTACACACTTTCTTTTCTTGTCCAGGAACAACAAATCCTTCTGGTTATTCCATGTATATTTCTTCATCTAACTAACAATTTAAAAATGCAGTTTCAACATCCATTTGATGTATAATTAGATTATGCAGAGCTGCAATAGCAATTAACATTCTAATAGAAGTTATCCTTGTAACTGGTGAATAGGTGTCGAAATAATCTAAGCCTTCCTTTTGCTTATAGCCTTTTGCTACAAGTCTAGCTTTGTATTTATCTATTGATCCATCTGGTTTCATTTTTCTTTTGAAGATCCACTTACAACCTAGAGTTTTACTTCCAGGAGGAAGGCCCACTAACTCCCTCGTATGGTTTTGTAGGATGGATTCAATTTCACTGTTAATAGCCTCTTTCCAAAAAGGAGCTTCCGGAGTAGACATAGCTTCCTTAAAAGTCTGAGGCTCATTTTTTTACAAGAATGTTAGAAAATTAGGACCAAATGACTTAGATGTCCTAGTTTTCTTACTTCGTCTAAGTTCATCTAGGTTCTCTCTTTGTAAATTCAAATTTTCATCCTCACTTCTTATATTTGAATTTTGTTGTAAGTTTTCATCAACTTGATCATGAGTTCTTTTCTCTAAACTCCCAGAATTCATATTTTTCCAAGGAAATATATTTTCAAAGAATACAGCATTTCTGGATTCAATGATTGTATTTTCATGGATACCTGAAATGTCTAATTTTTGTACTAAAAAGCGATAAGCACTACTATTTTCGGCATACCCTATAAAAATACCATCAAAGATTTTAGGTCCAATTTTAACCTTTTTAGGTAAAGGGACTTCTACTTTTGCCAAATACCCCCCATACTTTCATTATTTTATAAAAACTTTTGTGACATTTCCATAATTCATATGGGATTTTATCTTTCTTCTTGTGAGGTAATCTATTTAGAATGTAATTTGCAGCAAGCAAAGCTTCCCCCCACAAGTTATTAGGTAAACCAAAACTTAGTAGTAACGCATTCATCATTTCTTTCAACGTTCGATTTTTGCGTTCAGCGATTCCGTTAGATTGAGGTGAATACGGAGCAGTTGTTTGATGGATAACTCCATATTCTGCACAGAATTCACCAAAAGGTGATACGTATTCACCGCCTCTATCACTCTTTATTATTTTAATTTTCCTACTAAGTTAGTTTTCCACCTGCGTTTTGAAATGTTTGAACATTTCTATTGCTTCGTCTTTGCTTCTCATTAAATAGACATAACAGAATCGAGTGCAGTCATCAATAAAAGTAATAAAATACTTTTTTTCATTTCTGGTTTGCACTCCTTTTAAATCATAGACATCACTGTGAATTAAATTTAGTGGCTCTGTATCCCTTTCAATGGGGTGAAAGGATTCTCTTGTTAATTTAGCCTCTACACAAATTTCACATTTGTCTCTAGAATCAATATGAAAACTTGGTAAATGATCCATATTAATTAATTTTCTTAACGAATTATAATTAACATGGCCTAGTGTACAATGCCAAGTTTTTAAAGATTCAACAATATAAACAAAAGGGGTAACTTTATTAATACTCTTAGGTATTACAGTCATAACATTGAGTTTGAATAACCCATCACTTAAATAACTCTTTCCCACATACACCCCATTTTTGGTTAGTGCAAACTTGTCGGATACAAATACAAGTTTAAATCCATTCTTACTAAGTAATGACCCAGAAACTAAATTTTTTCGGATATCCAGAACGTGCAGAACATCATTTAAAGTAAGTTCTCTTCCTGAAGTCATCTTAAGAACAATTTTCCCTTTTCCTTCAACTTTAGTTGTGGCTGAATTCCCCATAAAAAGTTGTTCTCCATGATCAATGGTTTGATAGGTGGTAAACATGCTTCTGTTAGCACACACGTGACGAGTAGCCCCTGTGTCTACCCACCATTCTCTTGGGTTGCCGACCAAATTAACTTCTAAAAGCATCGCTGTAAAATCCGGTCCATCTTTGTTAGACATTATTGCATTACTTTCAGAATGCTTCTTCGAATTACTTTTTTCGTATTCAATTATTAATCTTGTAATCAAGTCTTCAAGGCTCATTTTTTTACTAGTGCACTTAAAATAAAATTTGAAATCATTCTAGAAATGTGGTAATGTTTCAATAATAAAGACACTAGAAATGATTCATCTGTCTTAAATTCCTTAAGGATTTCTTTGACATGATTCATAATTGAAAATTCTTCAGAATTGTCAGCCATTATTGTCTGTTAAATACACAATTTACAGACTTGTAAGTATCTTAAAAATAGTTTCCTGATAACCACTTATCCAGAACAAAAAATAATTCAAGTTTATGAATCTGAAACTGAAACCAAGTAACACAATAACGATCAAAGATTATGTCTTAAGATTGTTAGAAAATGTATCGTTATGTTACTTCCAATATGGTCACAGATCCAAAACTGAATAAGAGAGAAAAGAAAAGAAGAAGAAGAAGAAGAAGAAGAAAAAGATAAACACAGTAAAATAATAAATGGTCGAGGATTGGATCCTTTAGCATTAAGACAGATTCGCCCTGCACGGGTGCTCACGGTTTGTAGCGCCTATCTCCCAGGATGCAACGAACTACCTTTCTCGCAGTAGCAGCACTTCAAACTTCGAGAAACAGTGAACCAAAAATTTATGTTGAATTCTCTCTGTAGTAATAACAGACTCACTCTCTAGAACACTTCACTTAGGACAATGATTTTTTGAATGCAGCAAAATGCCAATGCATAAATAGATTTTTCAATGATCCAAAATGAGAATCCAAGTTGGGTATTTATAGATTTAATTGTGACCCTTAAGGGAGACACGATGACTATTGGTAGAGACACCAATTCTTTAATAGTTGCAACCCTTCATTTGAATTTAGAAAATTCTCAACAGTCACAACTTTTAATTTAAATTAATTTAAACATCCAACACCCTTGAACCATTTAATTTAAATTAATCTAAATGGTCACAACTCTTCAAATTAATTAAAATAAATTATTTAATTTTTTATTCACATATAGATGGGTTTATAACCCATCGATTCTAACAGATCCTGCAATAACGGTTGACTCGGTTGATTGTCCAAAAAGTGATGAAAATCGATAAAATAACAAAAATACCCTTTAATAGGACCCAAACACTAATTATGAATTTTTAGTAGGACCCAAACACTTATGTTGATTTGCATTTTATATTTGTGAATACCATCCAGTACGGTAGTATCCATAAAAATTTAAGAGAGCGGTTTAGTGACATTGTTACATTAGAATCACCGACTGATAGGGCCTACATGAAGATGGTTAAAAGCTGATTTTTAGTAAAGATGAACTACATGGTGAAGTGAACTCATTACCAAAAATCAATTTATTCTAAAACAGTTTAAGTTGGGTGGGCCTGGGCTTAAATATCGACGAAATTGAATTTGTGTTTAATTTGGGCTGTGAAGCCTAAGGCTATGCTGGCATCTTTCTCAAATTATATAAACAATTAATCAAATCTTCTTCCTTTTCTTCAATCGATTTAGAAATTTCCATTCAATAAGCAGATCTGCAATCTTTTCATTAGCAACACATGAAATTCTGAACTCTTTAATGAAGTAATCCCAGATACGCCTAGCGAAGCTGCAGTAAAACATGAGGTTTTCTGTAGTCTCATAATCCTTCTTACAAAGCCAGCATCTGTTGATCAGATAAAATCCCCTCCTTCTAAGATTATCTCCTGTAGGGGCCCATATCATGAAAGAAACTTTAGATGGAAGGTGTTTTTTTCCAGATGACTCTATCCAAGTTCATAAAATCTGTTTGGCTTTCCATTTGATCATAACAAATCTTTGTACTAAATGCCCCACCTGTAGCAAACTTACACACCCTACTATCCTCACCATCCTGAAGATGAACATTAGCAAGTTTTCTGGGAGTACAAAGACTTAATTAAACAACTTACCTATTCAATCTGCAAAACACACATCTTTGCAGACCCCTATATTTCTTAATAATGTTTGATTATATTTTGAGAACTTTTGTATTTGAAAATTTATGATTATGTTAATATATATATATATATTAACTCAATTTTAACTCAATTTGATTTCTCAAATTTTGGATGTGTTAGTTTATTGAATATTACTCTCGTGGTGGATCAAAACACTTAAAAAAGCCTTAACTAATAAGTGATTTCTAGCTAGGTGACGGACCTAATTTGAAATACAGTGTTTTCGCATTTTATGGTTGACTGAGAGAGTTGTAAGGTAAGAAGGGATGGTAAGGGCAAGCCTAGTGGGGGTTGCTAAATTGCTTGATCAAGCAGTTTTGGCACTTCAGTGGAGTCCCTTAATATGTTAAAATGGATCAATTTCTACTATAATAAGGATCCTTAGTGGAGAGCCAAACGGATGAGTATCATGCTAAAAAAATGAGCGCAGAGCTGAAAGGTTGAGTGTGACGCTCAATAGTTGAATGACAAGTATTTTTTTTTAATTCCTATTAAATAGAAAACTAACTTCTCTCACTTTCTTTTCCTATTTTTTCTTAAAAAAAAAAATAACAAACTATATGTCTCTCCTCCTTTTTAGAGATTACCACTAGAGCAAAAGCACATCCTAACCTTTTTAGGGTTGGATATTAAAGAATCTATTTTTACATATCTCACTAGACTTGCCCTAAGAGATGACTTGATGCATGTGATGGATAAAAGTTACTATAACTACAAGTTATTTCTCGCCATCCAATGACTAAACCACATAGTTGGAGTTTATTTTTGGTGGGGTGTAAAACCTAAAAATTGATATATAAGTTATAAAAAGCTCATCTTTAATTTTTTATTTTAAAAAAAGTCTTCTTTAACTAAAACTAATAAATGGGCTTTGTACTTAAAACTTATTTTTTGAGTTTTCCTTTAACCAAAACAGCTTCCCCTTGCAAAACAAAGTTGTAGAATGATAAATGTGGTGTACCTACTTGACGTACACCATATGTACAGAGGTTTAAAAACAAAACAACAACTCATCCCTGCTTTGACCTAACCACACCAACTTGGCAGTGCCTCTTTTATTAATGGATTTTGTTAACATGTGCCCTTAGGGCACATGTTAAGTTTTTTAATTTTGTGTTTTATTTAGTTTCTTAAGTTTGTCCAAATGAGCTAATTTTTTGATATGTATGTTATTTATACTATTTGGATCATATCTAAAAAAATCAACTCAATCAGAATCCTCTAGCACCCTCTAGCACCACGAAAACTTAATTTAGACTTTAATAGTATGAATGAACGGCTGACATTTAAAGTGATTTGTTTAGAGGGTTATATGTCTCTGATTGAGCTAATTTTTTGTGTACATCTTATAAATAATGATAATATTATGCTTTCAAAAATTTAGCTGATTTGAAGACCTGTAACTTGTAAAAAAATCCCTTCAAAAACATCCTTATCGTGCGCCCTTAGGGCACACGTTAACAAGACCCTTTATTAATTTCATTCCTTTTTTGTACTCAGGCGCACAAATCCCAAAGATTGTACATGTTACAACGAAAAAATCTAGGACTGTCAAAAAAAAAACAACTAGTAAAGTTTTCAGTAAATGGGGATGATAATGATGGAAGTATCGAACCATATCTCCGATTTGGTTAATGTGTGCCCTATGCACATGTTAAGTTTAAAAGGTTATTGGTTTGTTTAGTTTCTTAGATTGTCCAAATTGATTTGTTTTTGTAAGTAAGTTATTTTCATTATTTGGATCATATCTAAAAATAATCTAAATTAGCTGAACATTTAATCTAAATTTTAATATTGTAAATGAACGGTTGACATTCAAAATTATTTATTTGGAGGGTTAGAAATCTATTATTGAACTATTTTTTGTAGACATCGTAAAAATGATGATAATATTGTATCTACAAAAAAATTAGCTGATTACGAAAATAGCTTTATGCCTTGAGGGCACATGTTAAGATTAAAAGGTTAGTAGTTTATTTAGTTTCCTAGAGTTGTTTAAATAGGCTAATTTTTGTTACGAATATGTTATTTTTACTATTTCGATCATATCTAAAAAGTCAGCTTAATCACAGACTTCTAGCACTACGAACACTTAATTTAGATTTTAATAGTGTGAATGATAGTAGTAGACATTTAAAATGATTCGTTTAGAGGGTTAGGATTCTTCTTTCAATTAGATTATACATGGGCACAGTTATTTGGGTTGGTAGAATGCCAATAATGCATATAAGTAGTAAATATTTATTTATTTTTTTGACAATGTATAAGCAGTCAATATTATTTCGTTGGCTTTTATATTTGACACCACCATTTTGTAGGGGGGGCATCGCTTGAATTGTGCCACCCTCCAAAAACTACAATTTACTAGGGCCTCCTCCAAACCACTTTCTTACTTTCATTTCAACTACGAATGTACTTATACTGATTTTATATTAATATGTGACGTTACACTTATTGAAATTCCTACAGAATTTTTTACCGAAAAGTATAATTAACGGTGGACGTGAATCCATCACTTTGAAATAGACGCGAATCACAAAGTTATTGGAAAACAGTATCACCATCAGATTAGTTTTGGTAGAAGATTATATTGTTCTAAGTTAAGCATTATCCTTTTATATTACCCATAAAATCAACACATGTTATGTGAGTTCAGGTGCACAAATCGATCTCAAAGATAAACTTGTCAAACAAAACCAAAAGCGTTCAAGAAAAGTTGTGGATATTCTATTGAGCGGTACTGTTGGGATATAAAAATTTGAGGCAACGATTGTTTAGTCTTTTACAACAAAGTATAATACGGTTCAAAACACGGTATAAAATTATTGATAATTTAGTTGGGTGTGGTTTACCATTAAGTTTCTCTTATATGTAATTGATGTAGTCATCTCTTCGTCTGTGGTGGCGACATCTTTTCGTTCATGGTGGCAACTCCTTTGTGATCTTGGTGGTGGTTCTGCGCTTCTCGCACACCTATTGTTAGTAGGCATCGGTGTATCTTCGCCTTATCGTTGTAATTTGGGCAATGCTAATTTTCGATAAAAGTGTTCTCCCCATCATATGAATCATCCTCATAAAAAATCAGTTTATTTTAAAACTTCAAATCCCATCTAAAATTATTAATTAGAAGTTCTCACCATTGATTTTTAATCAACTTCCAACTAATCTTTGATGGGGTTAGAAGTTTTAGAATGACCTGAGTTTTTATAAAGATAATATATATGGCGAAAAAAATATCCTCACCAAGAATCAGCCCTTCAATCCTAGTCCCATTGGCTCCACAATGTTTACATTTTTTTGGCTGCACATAAAATCTTTTCATGTCCTAATGGCTGCAGCGTCCTTCGATTATTAATCACTGAAAGGGGAACGTTCGTCGTTTCAAAAACTTCTCTCTATCCCTAGTTTTTGTCGTTTCCACTTTTCAGAGCTTAGACTCTTTATCTCCATCGCAGTATGCATGCAGGCAGTAGTTGTTGCAGTAGGTACTCCTGATGCGCAGACATTATCTAACATCGCTGTTTTTTGGACCGACGGGCTTACAAAACAAATGCCCGACCCTTATGTGGCATGGTGGGTCTCACTGCCACATAAGTTGGAAACCTTCTCATAACACTTTTGGGAGGAGAAAAGTGGTAGGTCCCTCCCTACCACATAAGTATCTGGCACCAGTTTTGTAAACTAGTCAGTCAAAAAAGTTTTATTGTATTATCAATTGCTCCAGTGTAGGGCTGTGCATTTTTTATCCAATCCGCTCAAACCGACAGGTCCAATCCACTCAATATTGGATCAGAACCGATCCGATTAGAGGTTGGATTATGATCGGTTATCAAATTTCTAAAACCAACATTGGCGGATCGACAGGGTCTAAACCATTGAATAACCGATCCATCTGATGTTCATTTATTACAAAGATGAGGGTAAAATGGTGACTCAAATCATAACTAGAAATACTAACCCTAAAACTAAAAGCCCTAAAATCTAATAGTCTATTTGGACAAGTGATTTGGGGGAGAGATTTTGTGGGGACCAGGAATTTGGTGGAAAAATCATGTTATATTTTTCCTCAAAATCCCTGGTCCCCACAAAATCCCTCCCTAAAATCCCTTGTCCAAACAGACTATAAATGAAAACTCTAGATGCCTCCATCGTCCCTCTCCTCTCTATCAGTCCATCGTCCCTCTCCCCTCCTGATCTTCATCAATCCCTCCCTCTCCTCTACGATCCTGTCCATCAATCCATTGTATTCACCTGAACCAGGAGATCTAGGCCTCTACCAACAAAGTAACAACTAGCGGCACCTGCGGCACGAACTGGGAAGCATCGATCTTTCATCCTCCACCTCCTTGCTCTTCTATTTCTTCTTCCTCTTTCTTCTGCTTCTTTTTATTAGACCTAAGATTTAATTAAATTCCGTTTTTGTAATTTGATTTTGTATGTAAATTAGGGCTTCGGTCATCCCCATGAGTAGTAGATGATGTGTATAAAAAAATAAATTAGTGCTTTCATCAAGTTTCGTTTATGTAAAATTGTAAATCAGTAAAACTCTTTGTTTTTGTAATGTTCCTATTTTTTTTCTTCTGTAAATTAGGGGTTATTGAGATGAGAGATTATAATATGCAAAAAAAAATTAAGTAACCAATTTGGGCTTCAACTAAATTTCATTTGTGTTTTATTTCTTATTTCTATTTTTTTACTAGTAATGTTTTTTGTTAAACAAATTTGGCCTAACCCGATCAAACTGACTAATCCAATCCAATGGCCCTTGGATGGGATCAGATTGGATGGAAAACCACAATGGATCGAAATGGATGGAGTTTTTAGCAATCGACCCAACATTGGATCGGTTGCGGATTGGCCCAAAATTAACAATTTCGAACCGCTGCACACCCATACTCCAGTGCGCATGATACTCTCATCAGTCATCTCTCTAATTTCTCATATGGACAAAATGGGATTTTTATTTTATATTTTTTTTCAAAACAAACTGATAATATTTCTGTTTTTTAACAAAAAGAAAAATTAAAATTGTAATTTTTATTCAAATACCTTACACGTACGACGTGCGAGTGCGTGTATAACAGTGAGATAACAAAACTAAAAAAAACGCAGATGAGTGAGTACAGGAAGGAGAATGTCCTGTGATCTTGTTGTCCTCTTGCTTTGTTCCATCCGATGCCTATAATAGGCAGGTCACAGTCACAAATAGTTGATCCTATTTTTTTTCTTTTGTGCATGCTGTCAGGGGGTTTTTTTCTCTGGGGCTTATGTATCTTTTTGGAAAATGAGGTGCTAGAGAAGGTTAATCGAATAACCTCGAACTTCTTATGGGGTTCTCATGAGGGCAAACCTAAACGCAAGTGGGTGTCCTGGAGCACTATTTGCATACCGGTGTCAGAAGGTGGCCTAGGCATTCGCAACATTAAGGAGGTGATGTGCAGCTTCAAACTTGAAGCTTTTTGGAACGCGGTAACCAGTAAGTCAGTTTGGTCAAATTTTATTTACGATAAGTATGGCATCCACAACAAGAACTTAGCAGTATATTTCCCACCTCAAGCCGCTTCTAAATTTTAGAAAGAATGTGCGAGTCTCATTGATGTGCTGGTTAAGAACTCAGCATGGAAGGTAGGCCAAGGTGATATGATTTTCTGGCATGAGAATTGGAGCAATGAGGGTATTCTGGCAGAAACCTATACAAAAATATCGACATATAGCAATATCTCCCTTAAGGAGGCAGCCAGGGCTGACTTTAACATCTCCGGTTTACCTCTTGATCGTGCCCTCCAAGTGAAAGGACTGTATGACTCTCGCCTCTCTGCTGAGATGGATGTGCATCTTTGGGCTCCCAACCGTAATGGTATCTTCTCTATCAAGTCTGCTTTGGACCAGCTCCGAGAGTTGGCCCCCATTTGCCCTTGGGCCCATTTCTACTGGGGCGACTTTATTCCTAAGAAACTGTACGTGTTCTTTTGGCGTATTCTTCATAACGCTCAGCCGGTTGATGTCAGAATCTAGGATTGCGTCATTAGTCTGGCTTCGGTGTCCGTTTGCTACGTTCAGCGTCAGGTCGAATCCCTGGACCACCTCCTGCTCAATGGAAACATCGCTACTTCAATATAGGACCATTTTGCAGCTCCCTTCGGCCTCCGTCGAGAGGTCTTTCCTGATCTCAGAGAGTTCATATAGGATTGGTTTAATGTGGCCCCAGTAGGCTCTCAGATGGGTTCTCTTGCGACTATAATTCCGCTAGTTATTATTTGGGAAACTTGGTCAGAACGGAACCACCGAAGGCACAATGAGGCCCCAGCTTCCAACACTTTCATTCGATTTAAAGTTTTGAAATGGATTCACAATATCCACTCCAGGATGAAAGTTCATAGGCAGAGTCCACCTATTATTCACAACATTCTTAGGAGATGTAAGATTCCTCATGCTCATGTTCGGAGGAAGACACCTAAAGTTCTCAGTTGGTCTATGCCCCCCCCCCCCCCCAGGGTACTTCATTCTTAATACAGATAGGGCTTCAGCGGCCTCTCTGGCAGCAGGAGGTGGGGTGGTTCAGGACAACAGTGGTAAAATTGTAGCAGCCTTTCAAAGCTTCTATGGTTCAGGGACGAATAACCTGGCGGAATCTTAGGCGCTACTAGATGGTTTGTGCTTATGTCTGCAGATCGGAGTCAGAAGAGTTGCAGTCAGGGTGAATTCAAATTTGGTGGCGGCTTGATTCCATGATATCTATAAGATTCTGTGGTCTATCCTTAGGTGGTAGAATAGGATCAGAGATCTCGCCCGCAACTTAGATTTGATGGTTAGCCATGTGTATAGAGAGCTAAATGCTCCAGCTGATGCCATGGCGGCTATGGGTTACTCCTCTTGCATAGACCATATCTTCCTCTCGGACTTCCCTCAACGCTAAGTGGGATTGGCATATTTGGACAGAATGGGGATCCCTTATATAAGGAGTGGTTAGCTTATGTTTTGGCGGTGTGGTTGTCTGCACAATGTCGGTGCCTTAGGCTTTTGTGTTGTTTTTTCTTTTTCTTGTACATTTTATGTGCCTTTGTTGCTTTAGGCATAAGGAGGTTTTTGGTTGTGGTCCCCCTCCCGCTAGGAATTTTTAAATCTTCAATAATATTTTCCCTCTCCGATGAGGTTTAAAAAAAAAAGAGGTAGTAGCATGGATTTTTTTCATTTTTTTACGGCACATTTCAATGTCTATCAATTTTTTGGGAAATTATAGTGTTTGGTTTTGCTTGATGCATTGTTTATATGGTGGGTCCCACATAAATGTAAACTCAATATTTTACATTTAAAATCTGTTTGGATTGAATAAATTGAAAAATATTAGAGGATATATATAATTTAGGTGCATATAATTACTTCTATAGGTTGGTGATTTCTTTTCTCTCTAACCCGTTAGGGGTTGTATTCTTCACCAATTACTGGCGTTTTTTTTTCTCTTTTACCCATTTTCTTGTACTTCTAACTTGAAAACAGATTCTCTATCCCCATTTGCCTCTCTGCTCCTTATTTCCATGTTGATTTTGGTTTATAGACCTCACATGGAGATGTATCAGCAACTAATTTTTGATGAGAATGTTCTCCTCATCTTATAGATCTTTTCACAAAAATCAACTAATTCTAAAGATTTTAACCCCATATTAAGATGATTTAAGAATCAATGGTGATAATATCATCTTTTTATTAAATAATGAACTGTTGATTTTTAATCAACTTTTGATGTCGTTAGATGCTTTAGAATAAACTGGTTTTTAGTAAGAATGATCTAAGTGAAAAGAACATTTTCACAAAAAAAATTAGCCGTTGGTTCGACTCCATCTGATCTCCACAAGCCAAAATCAACAAGAGGATAGGTAGGGGACAAAGGATCTACTCTCAAACAAGTCCCATCATATCCAATATATCAAATTAGCTTGTGGAAAATAATGTTTTCAATGGATGTATTATCTTAACTAGGTAGACTCATAATAAATCTGCCTTTTTTGTGCTTTTAAACATAGTCCCAAAATCCCTCTTCTATTAAAAAAATAAGCTCTTGCACGTATTTTTTACATTGAATTAGTTCTCAAAGTTGGGCTAATTTTAATCTACAGGATGAAGAGATCATCCTCACAAAAAATAGGCCCTCAGATTTGTTGGGGTTTATGCCCTAAAACAATTTAAATTGATAACATTGATAAATTATATTTATTAATAAGCATGATACTATATTATTACTTTATTTATATGATGGATTAAGTGTTGTTCACAAGATGATGTTGTAAGTAAATTATTTGTATGAAGTGTTCATACATGGAGAGATGTAATTTACTGGTTCCTTATATTCTTGTATAGTTCATAGTCAGTGATGAATCTGAACAATTCATCTGATAAGACTATAATACACTAGACTTCTATATTATAGGGTGATGTATCTCCATCACTAGAGTGGCGACTCTAAGTCAGTGTGTTGGTGTATTAAGAATACACTGAACAGGTCAGACAGAATACTTTTTATGTTATTGTCAGCACATAAAAAGATTCTGTAAAACTTGCTAATTGCAAATGTCCTAAATCCTGAGAGCAGAGTATACCCTACAAGTTGGTTTCTACTCACTTTGATCTACCAAACAGTGAGGTCAGACAACGCAAACGTGATCCAATATTCTGGGTAGGTTGGGTGATCGAAATCACTTAGTGGGATTACTTTGTGTCAATAAGGAATCCACACCGAAATGATATTCCCTTGAGAGCCTAATCAAGAGTATTAATTATTCTAGACTGCGCAGTGATCCTATAAAATGTTTATTGGATTATTAGAATAATTATAATGGTATGATATGGCAGGCAAGGACTAAGATGTAATTACTCGAAAGGTGCTGACATTAATAGTTAATGTTACCTTGGTGTATATTACGAATATCAGTTAAGTGGAGGGACTATTTGCTGGTATAACGAGTGAAGGGCTTCTGAATAATATTCATTTACTTGAGAGTATTCAGTTGCAGTTATTTAGTGGACTTAACTGCAATTAGATTTATTATTTGAGAATTATATGAGATATATGGACCTCAAAGTAATAAATCAAAAGCTTAAGTAAGTGGGGCCCATATGAACCTAACTTGGAGCTAAAGATATGGGATGAGGGTCTTTCTCTATAAATAGAGATAGGGTTCATAAGATAGCCCATCCCTAACTTGTGTATCTAAAACTCTCTCCCAATTTAGAATTCAAGTTATGACCTTTATGGTTTTAGAAACTCAAAATTCGTAATATATTCCTATCAGAATTTAAAATCGCGTTTTGAGGCTTTTCGGAGCAGAATTGGAGATTCACTATTTCACGCAAAGTTGTAGAAAATTCGATTTCCTACAAAAAGCATATATCAGATAGGCGAATCGGATCAACCGTTAGAGAGTTATGGCCGAAATACAGTTGTTGTATCTTTTCGAGTTTTCGACGACTGATCCAGAACCTAGGACGAAGATCTGGGATTACATGCAAAAGTTTAAATGGTATGTATCTGATCTTCAAGTTATTGTTTTAATTCATGCATCCTCATGAATTACTTAGGGATTAAATTTATATCAATGAGATTGATAAGGGTTGGATTAATTTTTGGCAAAAGGTCTGTACACAAATATTAGATTGGGATCGAAGAAAAGAAAATAGTTTTCTTGATTTTCTTAGTATTCTTGTAGTTCTTGATGAAAAGAAAGGGTTTCTAAATTTTTCAAGAAAGAAAAGGATTAAAAGTTTATTTTAATCGGTTTAACAAAAATTAGTAGTTCTTGCTTATTAATTTTATTTGATTTATGAAAAGATTTAAATAAAATAAAAAAAATAAAAAAAAGGGCAATGGCAATTTGTAATGTGGTTTCATATGGGTTTGGTGTGAGGGTTTTAGAAATCCTAGGGTTTTCTTAATTAAATTATTTAATTAAAGAAAATTTTAATTAGAAATTTTTAATTGGTTAAAGTGTTTAATTAATTAAAAGTAGTTTCTAATAAAAGGATTTATTAATTACACTAAATTTCATTACATGTAATGGTTCGGCTGTTGGCTTTAGTGTTAGGATTTTATATATAACCCTTAGGGTCTGTTTGGTTTAGAAATTAAGAAAATGATTTTCTTAAAAAACTATTTGGTTAAGTGTTAAGGGGTAACCTGCTGACTGTTACGGGGTAACCCAAGAACGGTTATGGGGCAACTTAGATATGTTATGAGGTGACCTGAAATTGCTATGGGGGTAACCCCAAAACCGTTAAGGGGTAACTTGAAAGTGCTATGGGGTAACCCAGAACTGTTAAGGGGTGTCCCACGAACTGTTATGGGATAACCCATGAACTGTTATGGGGTAACCCACAGACTGCTATGGGGTAACCCATTGACTGTCAATGAGAAATCCAGTAACTGTTAAGGGGCGACCCATTAGCAATTAAGTGTTGTTTGGTTTGACATACTAAGGAAAAAGTGTTTTTTCTTAAGTGATGTTTGGTTTATCATATTAAGGAAAAAGTGTTTTTTCTTAAGTATTGTTTGGCTAGACATGATTAAGAAAAAGAGTTTTTTCTTAAGGAATGTTTGGATTGAGTTAAGATAAGTTATTTTAGGATAGGTTAGGGTATAAGGATTTGGGTTAGGAGGTGTTTGGATGTGGACATTGTTAGGGACTGTTTGGTTGGTTCACTCCAACCAATGACCCTACCCAGTCGCCCATGTACAGACCCGTTGGCCCGATCCGACAACCCGGTAACCTGACCAAAATTGCTGACCCGATAACCTAATATCCAAACTCGTTTACTCGGT
>MVGT01004145.1:359409-384351 GCA_002174775.1 Macleaya cordata | reverse complement strand
AATAATATTCATTTACTTGAGAGTATTCAGTTGCAGTTATTTAGTGGACTTAACTGCAATTAGATTTATTATTTGAGAATTATATGAGATATATGGACCTCAAAGTAATAAATCAAAAGCTTAAGTAAGTAGGGCCCATATGAACCTAACTTGGAGCTAAAGATATGGGATGAGGGTCTTTCTCTATAAATAGAGATAGGGTTCATAAGATAGCCCATCCTAAACTTGTGTATCTAAAACTCTGTCCCAATTTAGAATTCAAGTTATGACCTTTATGGTTTTAGAAACTCAAAATTCGTAATATATTCCTATCAGAATTTAAAATCGCGTTTTGAGGCTTTTCCGAGCAGAATTGGAGATTCACTATTTCACGCAAAGTTGTAGAAAATTCGATTTCCTACAAAAGTATATATCAGATAGGCGAATCGGATCAACCGTTAGAGAGTTATGCCCGAAATACAGTTGTTGTATCTTTTCGAGTTTTCGACGACTGATCCAGAACCTAGGAGGAAGATCTGGGATTACATGCAAAAGTTTAAATGGTATGTATCTGATCTTCAAGTTATTGTTTTAATTCATGCATCCTCATGTGATCCTGTGAAGGGAAAATAGTTATTTGTTTCTGCTGCACAATTTAATCTAGACCCTATTTTCCCCAACAAGATTGTCCCAAAGTGACCGCCACCAGCAAGTGTATGCGAAGTGCAATACATATTATAATAATCCCATATTGAGATTATCTAGAGGATGATGTTGATGTACATGATAAGAAGATCATCGTAAAAAAAAAAATCGTCCTTGGATCATCATCGTGCAACCCCATTGGTAGGTTTAAGCCACATTAGTGTTTATATCAGCATATAGACCCACATGGAGATAATCAATGGGCTTATGTTGATCTAAATGATGAAAAAATCATCATCATCATCATAAAAGATTGATCATTGGATCTTCGTCATGCATCCCAATTCACTGGTGTGAGCCAAGTGTAGCTAAATATATAGAACTTGGAGTATACTACACCCCCACTTTTTTTTAGTGATACTCAATTTTCATTCCATGTTAAAAGTTGGTAAAAAATCCCACCCCATCCCTATTTTTTCAGTAACACCTATTTTGGTAGAAAAAGCAGCCAACCCGACTGGCTAAAAGGGATATATGAAAATACATACAAGGCATTGGACCCACCCAGATATGCACATTAAATGACATGGAAATATGTTTACCAAACCCCTTTCGCTATATAAAGCCCTTAATGAATCCTGATCAAAGAGCGAGAGACTCAGGGAGAGTGAAAGAGAGAGAGAAACGTTGAGGAGGAGGTCCTGTGTAGCTAGGGTCTTGTTTCATTCTTCGTTATAGCTAGGGTTTCTCTTCTTATTATACATTTCTTGGTAAGAGATTAGTAGTTTTTAAGCTTCGTGTCTTTGATAATCTCTTGTTTTCTCTGCCATTTCTCAAGATTTTCTGTTTTGTATTTTTTTTTGAGCTCTTCTTCAGAAGCTTTTGTTGTGTTTTTAGGTAGAGTCTAGCCTCTTCTGTAGTTTGTTGGTAGTTTGAGCTGGAAATAATATATCTGAAATGCTTCTATTTTCAAGGTTTTTTCAGAGCATTACAGCCTTATGAGTTGCTAGATGGAAAGAGTAGTTGGTTTTTGAGCCCCCTTGAGCTAGATTTAGATGGTTTAGTTATTGTTTTTCCTGTGTTGCTTTCTTGGGTACCTGTAGCTTGAAGATACTACTGTATACGTTCTCTTCTTTTCTTCTTCTTCTTCTTCTTCTTCTTCTTCTTCTTCTTCTTCTTCTTCTTCTTCTTCTTCTTCTTCTTCTTCTTTATTTTATTTATTTTTCATTTTTGTACCTCGTTTTGGGATTTCTTTTTTTGGTTTAGATGTTTTGCACTTTGAAGTGTTTTTAGGGTTTATAATGTGTTTTGAAACTTTTTTAGGTAATTCAAAGCTACTGTTGCTACTGTTATTTTTTGTTTTTTTCCAATATTTGGATGATTAGCATCCTGAAGTCATCTTTAGCCTTTACTTTGTATTTTCAGCTAGCTACTTAGATGATGAAGCTATTTTAAGTAGTTTAGGCTTTACAAATATTATGTTGGTTTGTGCCTGTGTTTTTTTTTCTCTTAGTTATTCTGAATAAGCTACTTTTAAGGGTCATCAAACTTGATTTGAACCCTATTATTTTGATGTTCTTTCACTACTCTATTTGTCCTTAATATTTTTTGTGATTTTGATCAGATCAATTAAGTAGCTAATTAAAAACAAATTAAGATGGACCGCGAGCAGGCGAGGAGGATACTCAACCTACTTGACAGGATTCAGCGTTTCAACAATATTGGGATGGCACTCAGCATGTTACTATTCGCAGTCACCATCCTCTACGTAGATGTTGGGAACATTACGCCAACTAGGGTTTTGATTTTGTTGGCTATGTTACATGTGTTCCTAAAGATGCCTAGGTGAATGGCGAGCTAGATCCATGTATTTGCTTTTGTTTGCTGTTAGGGTTTTTTTTCATTTCAATGAAACAGTGGCTTAGGGTTAGCTTAGCTACTTAGTGATGTTTTCATTTCAGTTACTTATCTTGTTTATGTATTAATGGAGAAAAAAAAAAGTATTAGTTAGTAGTGTATTTTGTGTTTGAGAACTTTTTTCCCTATGTTCTATCTTCTTTTTTATATTCTGTTTCAACCTCTTTCTAGCTGAAGGTGGAGCCTACAAAATCCATAATTTTCTAGTTTATTCATTAAAAAGGCTGGACCCTCTTAATTCCATCTCATCTTTCAAAAGGGCAAAAAAAAGAGTGTTTCTTTTAACCCACTTGAAGAGTAGGTGAACAACAGCACAAACCCCATGTTATAAAAGAGTGGAGGACCGGAAAACAAGTGATTTTGTTAACCCACTTGTTTTCTCTTTTTGTTTTTCAATTGTGATTTGCATAGTAAAGAGGGTCTAAATTATGAGATGTTGTTCTATGCGTAGTAGAAGTGGGCTCTACGCAAGCCCGTTAGCTCACTTTAATGGAACTCTTTTTGTCCTACTGACTAAAAATTGCTTATACCACACATAGGCAGGCGTAGACACTAGCAGAAATAGACCTTAGTAACCAGAACTTTAGTACAGGGGTGACGCTTCTATTCTGGAATCTTGTGCTCTCATTTTGAATCATGCTTTGAAAGCATTTTAGAACTAAGAACATTTTTTAATTGACCATTCCGACGTTCTCGAGCCCACTCTCGTTTAATTCTCGCTCCCCATTTTGGTTACTTAGAAATAGACAAGGGAGTGAGAGTAACTAGAAAGTAAAGTTAAAAGAATAATGGGGAAGGGATGAGAAAGAGAGAGATGATTGCCTAAGCCTAAGCCTAACCCAAACTCGAACATGTTGAACCTGAGTTTGAAGCTTTGAGGCCAACAGTTTTAGAAGTGCTTATGCTTCTAAAAAAAGCTAAAGTACGTTTGAGAAGTCAAAAATAAAGATAAGCTTGTAATGTAAACTACTAACTTATAAGTAAAAAAAATTATAAGTTATTAGTTGCTACACGGTACTCGAGGAGAAGCAATTTCTGAGAAGTAAGAAACTTAAAAAAATTTGCTTAAAAAAGAAGAAAATTTTTTGCTTCTAAAAGTCACTTTGAAAAAATGTTACCATACATACCTTTTAACCTTTTGACTAATATAAGTGAAAAGTAACTTCTTAACTGGTTGTCAAACGCCCTAGAAAATTTTGAAAAAGTTTGTACCACCAACTTGTTTTCCAATCTAGGTGGGCCTTTTACATGCTTCGTAGTGCTCTGAAGTGGGAGCATGAGCGGAGGCGAGGTTCCATAGTGGGAGCATAATTTTTTTATAACGATTATGGTTACTAAAGTTGTAACATCGCCATCATCTATCTCGCGGCCGAGTAGGTATATGTTAGTCCTTCAAATCTAAGGTTGGGCTTGGACTTAAAAAAAGGTACAATCTAAATTCAAAAGAGAAATTTTAAAGGCACCCACCAAAATCTTATTGGCAGTCCCCCGTTGTAGGCATCCCCTACCCTGAATTTACATTTTGTTATGTTATGGGGCCTACCAATAAGATTTCGGGTGGGGGTGGGGTGGGTGTCTTTAAAATTTTCCAATTCAAAACTTCTGATAATTGGAATCTGAGATGACGACCATGTTTTACTACTTGGGTTGGTGTAAACTGAGTCCGATGGGCTTAAGCTAAACTTGGGCCGATGTTAAGCTTGATTAATCATGGGGTAATTTTAAACAGTGATACTACACTTACTATAAAGTGTATTGTAAGTTATACAAAGGCTATTTAGGAGGGTATTTGCATTAATTAAGAAATGACGCAAATCCAAGGGGTGTGATTATTTGAGAACCGTTAGATGACTTTTGTAGTAAGGTTTGCAGTAGGAAATGCAGTAAGTTTAGCATTTTTCAATTTTAAAAGCACCTATTCCTATGATGATGATGATAGTGGTGGAGTGTATTTTTGGTAGTGATGGTTGCGGTGATGGTGGCGGCGATGAGGTGGTGGTCAGTTGTGAGATTGTGGTGGTGAAGGTAGTTTGTGATGGTCAAACCATTTTGACCAAGAGGGAGTGCCAATAGGATTGGGGGTCTGCCATTATGAACCATGGACATTTTGAGGGGTGCCTAAAGAAGATGCCTGTCAATAAATTTACGGGGCCTGCCTATAAAACCACCCTAATCATTTCTCAAGTTGCGCTCGGTAGTTTTTTGGTGTCTGCTGATATAATTTCCCTGTATTTAACGATCATTGGTGAGATAAATTTCCAGCGCGTTACAAAATGGCCCTTGGAAATAGAGCATGTTAATTAATAAGATTAAATGGGCCTTTTTAGTAGACCGGCCCAAAAGTATTGGGTTTTCTCCTTGAACTTTTACACTGAAAAGACTACGACTAGTAGTGTAATAAAGAATTTCTCGTTTTTATAATCTTCTTTTTAATTAAATTTACTGTAAATCCTTGTTTAATAATATGTTTACATATGTTTTTTCTATGAAACTATGAACAAAAATGTAAAACAGACAAAAATAAAATAAAATTCTAATAAATTAGAAAAACTAAAATATAATTACTTTTTTTTAAAAAAAATTTTATTTTACATACAATTATGTTCGTAGTTGATTGTAAAAAAAAATTAATTATAATTTTGTGACATTAGTGAAACCTGTGAATAAAAAGTTCAACAATTTAAACTCAAAATGCAAACGTGCTACTACTCACGCACACATTGTAGGCATAAATTATGAGCGCTAGACAAAAACCATGATCAACACAATACAGTAAACCAATCATGGGAGGCCCATATTTTGAACACAACATAACTTCAACAAATTACCTATTTATATCAGAATATTTAGAGAGAGAGAAAGAGAGGAGGGAAAGTACAACAGAGACTAATGTTTCTTCTTAATTAAACCTCAAATTTTTTATATATATAAACCACTCAAAAATACAGATTTACTACCATAACTAACAGACATGGTCATGAAAAAAAATTTCACTAATTTCCTCGAGAAATATGTCATTCAATATATCGAAAACATTTATACATAAAACAATATCTCAAAACGAATCTTATTATTGGTATAATACACTATATTACTACGTGGATTACCTGTTATTAATTATGAATTAACTAGAAGGATTTACCTAACATGATATAAAACCTACTTAGAGAAGCTGGTGTTGATCTTCCTAGAAGGCTTTGTTCCTCGGCGACATTGCATGGTTTTCATCGCTGCCATCATTGTCATCTATGTCAGCATTAGAATAACTCGCCAATAACTAATCTTCTTTTTCTTCAAAATACCCAAAATCTAACAAAACCATAACTAACCAACAAAAACAAAAAACAAAACTTACATTATTTAAAATCTGATTTTTGGGTTATTATCTTTCCTCTTCTAATCTCTTTTAGTCACCTTTAGTTTGTGAGCGGCGTAGACGATAGATCGATTTAGAAATAGTGGTAAATAAAGAGTGAGAGTGTACGTACTAATGGTTGAAACGTTTCAAATACAAATTTATTAAGAGAGAGGTAAATATAACCTATGAACATAGAGAGAGAAAGAGAGTAGAAAATAATCATAGAAGAAAAACAGTTAAGTAAATTTAGGAATTAATTATTGGCGGTAGTGACTATTCGTACCTGAAGATGGAAATTTTGGTGAAGAAAACAGTTGAATAAATTTGAGAGTTGATGAGGTGTGTTTGTTGTTGATGCCCATGCGTGAAGGTGTTTTGGAGACAAAAAATAATTGAGGGATGATGACGTGGCCTAATCATAGTGTAGAAATTTGTGAGAAACTGTGGGGAAGATGCCACGTGGCGTGAGTAAGGTTCAATTATAATATAATAAAGATTGGTTATGATTTTTTTGTGATTGATGATATTCCCCATCCTCACTTACACTTGGGGATATCATAGATGTATTGAGGGGTGTCCCATTTGCCAAAATATACTTTGGGGTATCCTCTCAATAAAGTAGGGGATATCTTAGTCTTTTTATAACAAAATTATAGTTTTATTAAATATTTAAAATATTTTTTAAAAAAATATATAACTTCTTTTTCCACTGCCATGGCTACCACAGCCTCCACCTCCACCATCCAAAATCTAGCCACCATCGATCACTACCGACAGAGGAAAGAAAGAGAGATAGAGAGAGAGAGAGAAGGGAAGACAAGAGAGAAAGAGGGAGATCTGAAAATGATATATTTCTCCTCTCTTTCTCAATCTGAAAAAATAGATATCCCTCTCTCTCTCTCTCTCTCTCTCTCTCTCTCTCTCTCTCTCTCTCTCTCTCTCTTTTCTTTTTCCACCTCTTCTCTTTCTCGATCTTTCGATCTCCATTTCTTTCTCCCTATCCCTTTCATTCTCTTTCCTTAAAAACGTACAGCCTCCACCACCCATCGCCACCACCATAGATTGGAATTTTTTTTCTAGATCTGGTAATTTCGGACTTGACAATCCGACGAAGAAGACTCAAAATGGGCGTTCGTGTCGTACCTCAAGGAAACAGAATTTGTAGTCGAAATATTAAGTTTAGGTTCGAAAATGGTGGTCGGAACCACCGATTATATTTTCAGATCTTAATTTTTTTTAGTTCGATCCCTCAATATGTTTTGCTAGCTTTTTCTATGTTCTCTCTCTTTGGCATAGTGGTGGAAGTCGTAATGGTGGTGGCAAGGATATCAACTCTGATTGCATATAATTGATGAATTTGGTGATTAATGATGATTGTATATACCAAGTAAAATCATTTGTATAAGAGCATCTCCAATGAAATATGAATGTGGTAAAATAAGACTGCTACATAGGAAATATGCACATTTTCTCAAAAAAAACAAAATCTTCAAATGCTAATGTGAAGATACACTTTTAAACTGAGTTGGCAGTGGAATGTAATGCTATTGGTAGAATGGACGTGAAATACGAGGACATTGTGAAGTTGAATGTCTAGAATTTAAAAGAATTGGACATTAAACTTCACAATATCCTGGTTTTTCACGCTATTGTCTTTCTATTCCACAAATAACATTCCATTCTACTGCCAACTGAACTTAAAATTGTATCTTCACATTAGTATTTGAGGAGTTTTTTTAAAAAAAATGTGTATTTTTCCTACGTGGTAGTCTTATTTTACCACAATAATACTTTCACCCACAATAACACTTTCACCCATGAGCATCAAGGGGTTCTGAGATGAGAAGTCAAAATTTTGCAGACTTATTTTCACAATCACCCACCTAATAACACCTGCCATTAAAAAATACGACTTTTATACAGGGATGACAAAAATTCTCATGGATCAGGGTCCCCACTGGGATCCGCCCCTAATGGGGCGAGGATGGGGGAGAAATTCCATCCCCGCCCGGGGACGGGGTTGGGACAGGGATCACATTCCCCACCACGTCCCTACATTCATCCCCACCTTGTTTAGTAAATGTATATAATTAATTATAAAATTATCTATATATTTATTTAAATAATAATGTATACTTATTTTTATCATATAAGTATATATGTATGTCAATTATTTTTAAATTATTTATTATATTTTATTAATTTTAACCTTTAAAAATATTATTTAAAATTTAAATTTTTGTTGAAATATTTTTTTACTGGGGATGTGATTGAGGGATAGGGACGGGAATGGGGGAGGCAAATCCGACCCCGCCCCACCCCGTTGCCATCCCTACTTTCATATCTACACTATTAATTAAGAGAATGACCTTTTTTGAGGCTTTTACTTTTGTTGCCCCCTACACTATTAATTAAGAGAATGACCTTCTGCAGGATTCTCCTTTGTGTGAATCTTCAGCAAAGAAAATCCTCCACCCTATATAGTATCCCGCACTAAATGATAACAAACATTAATATGCTTCATCCTCCAGTGAAATTCTTCTTGCTTTGTTAAGTCGATTGCACTTTGACTATCACAATGCACCTGACTGCAATCTTGCTGAATACCCAAGTCTCCAGTTAATCCTTTAAGCCAAATGGCTTCCTTCATGGCCTCTATTATAGCGATCAATTCTGCCTCTGTTGTTGATTGGGTAGCAATTGACTGTAATGTTTACCTCTCACTGGACCTCAAGCCAATGCAAAAGCATACCCTGTAGTAGATCTAGATTGATCCACATCACCTGCATAGTCCGCATCCACATAGCCACAAACCTGTGGTCCAAGACCACCATCTCGCTGGTATACCAAACCTATGTCAATCGTACCCTATAGATACCTCAAAATGCACTTCACTGCCTGTCAATGTTGCTTCCCTGGATTTGCCATAAATCGACTAACAACACCAACTGCCTATGCAATGTTTGGTCGAGTACAAACCATAGCATACATCAAACTACCAACCGCACTCGCATACGGAACACGAGCCATGTACTCCTCTTCTTCCTTAGTGCTTGAAGCCATCTTCGCCGACAACTTGAAGTGCACCTCCGAATGTAAACTTACCGGTTTAGAATCTTGCATTCCGAACCTAGCAAGAACCTTCTCCACGTATCTCTTCTATGAGAGACACAACCTGCCCTTCTTTCTGTCTCTAAGAATCTCCATGCCAAGAATCTTCTTAGCTGCACCCAAATCCTTCATCTCAAACTCCATACTCAATTGAGACTTCAGCTTCTCAATTTCTACTATTCTCCTAGCAGCAATTAGCATATCATCCACGTATAAGAGTAAGAAAATCAAAGATCCATTTGGTAGCTTCTTAGAATACACACAACTGTCATACAAGCTATGTGTAAACTTCTGGCCCATCACAAATATATCAAACCTCTTATGCCACTGCCTAGGCGATTGCTTGGGCCCCGTGCAATAACTTCTTTAGCTTGCACACATATTCTTCCTTTCCTGCAACAACAAAACCTTCGAGATGTGACATGTATATGTCCTCCTCCAAAGTACAATGTAAGAACGTTGTTTTGACGTCGAGTTGCTCCAACTCTAATTCATAAAATGCCACAATAGCTAACAAGGCTCAGATTGAAGTGTGTCTTACCACCGGAGAGT
This sequence comes from Macleaya cordata, assembly GCA_002174775.1. Lineage (NCBI taxonomy): Eukaryota > Viridiplantae > Streptophyta > Magnoliopsida > Ranunculales > Papaveraceae > Macleaya > Macleaya cordata. The sequence goes on along the minus strand of MVGT01004145.1, from coordinate 374,789 downwards.
AAACTTTATTGTAATCAACACCTTCCCTTTGTGCATAAACCTTAGCTACTAATTACGCCTTAAAGCGTACGTCAGTTGTACTTGGAGCTTCATCCTTTATCGTGAACACCCATTTACACCCAATTGCATTGCTTCCCTTAGGCAACTTCACAAGTTCCCAAGTCTGATTCTTGTAAAGAGAATTCATCTCCTCACTCATCGCTGCTTTCCAGTGATCATAGTTCACATCCTTCAATGCTTCTTGAAAAGTGGTTGGCTCATCTCCATAAGCCATCAATGCATAAGCTACGCTGTCTTTATAGCCATACCTAACCGGTGCCTTAATGGTTCTTTTATCCCTTCCGTCCACCAAGGATTATACCTGTTGTTGCCGAGGTTCTTCGGTAGGAACCTCTTCCTCATCCACATCTGTTTCTGACGTAAAATCAATTTGAGATGTAATCTCCACCTGTACAGTATCACCACCATTATTCTCCACCTGAGTTGAAGTTTCTTTGCTAGGGTGTAGCAAAGCTAACTCATCAAATGTCACATCCCTACTGATCACAACCTTGTGGTTTTATGTACACCACAATTTGTATCCCTTGTCTCATTCTTCATAGCTATTGAAAATGGCTTTCTTCGCCCTTAGAACCAACTTACTCTCCCTAACATGATAATAAGCAGGACAACCAAATATTTTAAAGGAATCATAAACATCAGGTTTACTGGACCATACCTCGATAGGTGTCTTTAACTCTATGGCTGCACTTGGTGATCTGTTGATGATATAACACATCGTATTTTACTTCCTCAGCCCAAAATTCATTACCCAAACCCGCATTGGATAACATGCACCGTGCTCTTTCCATAAGGGTCCGGTTCATCCTTTCTGCTACCCCCATTTTGTAGAGGTGTCGCTTTCACTGTAAAGTGCCTTACTATGCCTTCATTCTGACAATACTCCATCAATTGGTCATTTTTATACTCCCCACCATTGTCCGACCTAAGTCTTTTAACCTTCTTGCCAGTCTGGGTCTCAATCATAGTCTTCCACACTTTAAACTTCTCGATGACTTTATCCTTTGTCTTTATGGCGTACAACCACACTCTCCTGGAAAAATCATCAATGAAAGTGACAAAATACCTCATACCTTCCTTAGACACTTCTTTAGAAGGCCCCCACACATCCGAATGAATGTAGTCCAAAGTACTTTTGGTACGATGAACACCTTTGCCAAACTTCACCCTATGTTGTTTTCCATAAATACAATGCTCACAAAAATTAAGTTTGACCTCTTTTAATTTGTCAAGCACCCTTTGCTTGCATAACACATCCAGCCCCTTCTCGCTCATATGCCCCAGTCGCATATGCCATAGCTTTGCTTGGCTAGATTCTTCATCATCTTCGGTACCCATAGCAGCTCCACATACTATTGTCATCCCGAAAGAAAATACAGATTTCCCTTCATCTCCCCTTGAATTACCAACCTTGAGCTTGAACCTATAACCTTTAGAAATTCCCTTTCAGCCACAAATTTGTAGCCTTTGGACTTTAAAGCACCGAGTGAGATCAAGTTCTTCTTTAATTCAGGAATGTGCCTAACCTCAGATAAGGTTTTTACCTTACCCTCATCGGTCTTGATTTGAACTGTTCCAATGCCAACGGTCTTGCAAGCATAGTTGTTGCCAAGCAAAACCGAACTACCATCCAACTCCCTGTAAGAAGTGAACAAGTCCCTATCGGGACATATATGATAAGAACAACTGGAATCAAGAATCCATACCTTTCGATGATCACCCGTCGTGACCGTCAACACCTCTCATGTATCTTACTCATCCTCAACTACTGCTGCTTGCGAACTTGGTCCCTCTCCGTCCCTAGGTTTTAGCTTGGGACAATCTCTCTTCATGTGCCCTTTCTTATGACACCAATAACATTCAATCTCTTTCTTGGCCTTTCCCTTTCCAAATTTCTTAATTTTGGACTTCTTCTCGTTACCATTCATAAACAAGCATGTCGCTTGATTGTTCTCTCTTGCATCCATCTTTCTGAATTCATCCGATAAAAGAGCTAATGTAGCCTCTTCTAACTTGATCCTCTCCTTTGGACCCAAGATTTCTTGAACGAACGGTTCATACGAGTCGGGAAGAGAACATAGTAGTAACATAGCATGCGCCTCATCAGCCACTACTTCACCCACATTCAATAACTCACAAATTAACTTATTGAAATTATTAATGTGCTCGTTCATAGCCATACCTTCCTTGTACTGAAAACGATACAATTGCTTCATCCGAAGCAACCTACTTGATAGAGACTTCGTCATGTACAATTTTTTCAACTTTTTCCATAATGATGCAGCCGATTCTTCATGCATCATTGTGTAAGTGACCTCCCGTGCCAAACACGATCGAATCGCACTACAAGACTATAAATCATATTCTTCCCATTCATCGTCCTTCATGTCCGCTGGTCTTCCCTTCAAGGCCTTGTGCAAACCTTGTTGAATCAGCGAATCCTTCACTTGGACTTGCCACAGTCCAAAGTTTGTTTTCCCATCAAACTTTTCCACATCAAACCTAGAGTTCGTAACCTTTACATGTTTTGATGCCATCTCAAGAACGAACTAAAAGATCCCTAAAAGCTCTGATACCAGTTTGTTAGGATTTAGGGATCAAATTAACCACAATCTAGAGATAAACAATCAAATAAGCAAATCGAGAACGTAAAAGAGAAAACAAAGCAAGCACCACAACGCACAAGATTTACGTGGTTCGGCAAGATTGCCTACATCTACGGACGGCGATGAACTATTTCCACTATAATGAAAAAAATAATGAAGAACAGTTACAGGACTTACCTCACAAGCAACCCAAGTTCCAAGCCTCTCAACCCTTACAAGGATTCTCTCAAACCCTCCTTTTTGAAAGCCCTTACAATTATTGCTTTCACCTCTCTCTATCTTTAGACTCACAACCCTTTCAAGAGATCTCACACTCTCAGTGTTGTTTTCTAAATACTTTAAGCTAAGGCCCTACTCCTATATTTATAGCCTTCAATAGGTATCTCAATCCTAGAAGGAAAAGGAAATCCTAACTAAATATGAAAAAGGAAACCCACCTAAATAGCAGTTCTCCAAAAACCAGAGAAAAGAAGTTTCTAAAACCTTGTGGAACTCTTATTTAGAGTCTTACTAAATATCGACAAATTAACATATTTCCCCTGGGTTTTGGGTTGTTTGGTATCCATGCATCTATACTATTATCTATCCACACAGTAAATTATATATTTCGGGGCAAGTATGAGGTGATTTTAGGGATCATAAATCTATATAACAAAGGAGAAGGGTACACAGGTTTGGCTGACTAAGACAAAGGAGGTGGGTCAAGGTAATCCCCACACCCTAAAAAAAATTATGGTGGGTCAACATAACCCCACACCCTAAATGACTAAAATAACCTTATATTTTTTACGAAATACCAGATGTATCCCGTGGGCATAGTAAATGACCAAAATAACCTTATATTCTTTTACAGGCATGTCATGTGGCCATAGTTATTTATTTACACTTGATTTACACTTGACAGTTGAGTCCCGTAGTGTGGATCCAAGGGCGCGTGTGTGAGTGCGTGCGAAGCGTGCTTTAGGGTAACGCGCGTAGCGCATTTGGACATTCAACCCTCGCGCGTAAAGCACGTGTGGGAGAATGGACAATTAATTTCTTTGAGCTAAATGACTGGAATACCTTTTTTCTACGAGCAATTGAGTCGTGTCGTAGGCACGACGATAGTGCTAGTAAATAAATAAAGGACATCGTGGGGTTGTAACTTGCAAGTAAACATCAAGTCATCAACTGGTTATAGATCAGGTAACAAAACTAATTTATGGACTGACCATTTTACAAAACCAATGGCAGACGTTTATGTGGCAGGGAGGGATCTACTACTTTTTTCCTCTCAAAAATATTTTGAGAAGGTTTCCAACTTATGTGGTAGTGAGATCGACCATGCCACATAAGAGTCGGGCGTTTCTTTTGTAAAAAGGACCGTCCAAAAAGAACTTGTGATCAGGTAATTAAGTAAGAGAGTATGTGTAAAATGATGACTTACGGCCCATCCAGCTTGTATGGTGTTAAGATGATCAAGCAGGCCACCTTCAACCCAAATCTGACCAGTACTAAGTTGGGATCCAATTCCAACGGTTGGATTAGCCATATTTATACGTCCTCCGTAAAATGTTTCTTTCCAGCTGCTCTACGCCCGGCTGCCTCGGGTACCCAAAAAATTTTTAAAAAAAATATACATAAACTAAATTTTATTAAAAATAATTTATGAAAATTATATCATAAAATACACTAATTGATGTAGAAAGATTACATTCACTATTTTTACATTGCTCTAAAACTTTTAGTAAAAAGTTGATTGAAAATCAATATATGATTAAGCGATCTATTTCTTACACCTGTATAAGGCCCACGTAAAGATAATACAAGAGCTAATGCTAGGTGAAGATGAATTGTCAAAAATCACATCTTTGTAAAACTTCTAACCTCTTAAAAGTTTTAATTACCTCAAAATTTACCATTGAAAATTTCCCCATATAGATGAGTGAACTCGATGTTTTAGAATTGGTTGATTTTTTATTAGAATTGTGTACATGATAATTAAGGAGATCATCATCATTGATAATCATACCTTAGATCGTTTCCATTTGAGCCACACAAATGTTTTTGAAACGATTTATTCTTTATATACATAATATATCGAGACTGGGTAGTTTAAAGGTACGTCCCGGCCAACCCGGCCTAACTCATCCCACCAATTAAAAGGGCAGTTTAGTATTGAGGTTTTCTAACCTGCCACAAAATTGGGTTAGCCCGCCAATTCCATTTTTAGGGATGCTTTATTAGATATTTTCATCTCGTCAGAGAAGCGATGTCTTTTTGTTGCATAGTAGTGTAACACTCTATAAAAGGAAGAGAAATGCTCTTGCATTATCAATTTCTTTCTTCTAAAAACCAAATTGCTAGTAACCTGGCTAGGACTAGGGTTGAACTTTATGAGCCTACCTTAACCCTATTAATCCTAACCCTATCTCATTGCCAGCTCTAATTTATAACATTAGGACATTCATAAATGCAATAATACATGAAGGGTTAACTACGTGAACATACATCCAACAGCTAGGCATTAGGGTGCAAAGAAACCCTAGTAAATCTTTTGCTCTTTTACCAACCAAACTTGAAAGAATTTAATGTACATTTCACAAATTTCAAAATTACACCTACTATAAGCATCCTAGATGATCACTTACATGTTGCTCAGGAGCATTTGTTATGAGTTGATGAGAGTAGTATTACTGAGTCGGTGCACTTTCTAGTGATGACATAGTTTCTGAATATAACAAAATGTCATTCATGTTCAGGAATTTTTAGAGAAAAACACAAAAACGAGCCTACTTTTAATTTCCACCGCATTCAAAATTTGATTTTTAAAATTCAACCTGAAAATTGTTTGCATATACCTATTTACATATATTGTTTCATACGGATTGTATATACTGTTTAAATATAATTTACATATCAATTTGGGCTAATTTTTAAAGATTAAATTAAAGTTGGCTGGGTGGGAAGTTAAATCAAAGCTGACCCAATTCTATGTTCATAGAATATTATAAACTAAGTAACTAGAATAGAGTAGATGCGAATGCGAGAGTGGGAGCATTGGAACAACCAATTAAATAGTATTTCTAATTTAAGAATACTTTCAAAGCAAGAATGGAGCAGAGTTTGAAGCTAGTGGGAGCATGAAGTTAAGCAAGAGTGTCACCCTATAGGCCTATACCATGATTCTGATTAATAAGATTATGAAACAGTAGATGGTGCCAATAATGTGTAAAGTAGAAGAAAATCGGTCCAGGCTCGTAGTTTATGGGACTATGGTTTAAAGTTTGAACATTAAAACCTAACTCGTAATTTGAGTTCTTTTACCATTTTTCCCCGTGAAAATCAAGTTAAATTTGATTTGGGCCAGTACCCAAGCTAGAATTTTATGCGACTGGAACCAGAACTATTAACAAAGCTTGATTCCAATTTGTACCGATTTCTTTTTCTTTTTTTGAGGGGAAAGAAAAATTTATTCATGATTTGAAGTCAAAGGAATAACATCTCTGTCCATAACGACAGAGCTGGCAATACAATCTGGAAAATCACCATCAGACAAAAAATAACTAGTTTTGCTCACAATTGCATGACGAGCAAGCTTGTGGGCAACAATATTACAAGACCGAGGAGTATAGACAACTGAACAGACTCGAAAAGTATCCATAATGGCTTTACAATCACAGATAATACTCCTAATCCGCCATAGATATTTTAGTCGATCATCCGTTAAATAAGAAACCATCAATTGAGAATCCCATTTGATTATTAAAGAATGGGAAGTAAGAGACAATCCCAGCTTTTAATGCTTTAAAAAAGGCACGAACCTCAGTTTGAAGAGGGCCATCCATGCCAGCCCAGTTACCATCGAAATCCATGCCACAACTAAGAATAGATCCAAAAGAATCTCTACCCACACTCCTACAGCAATATGGTGGTCAACAGTCGCCCCATCAATGTTAATCTTAAGCGTACCATGGGAAGGAGAGGTCCAAGAAGGCAACGCCGAAGACGAAAAACTAGAAGATGCACCAGCCACTGAAGGTGATGACATTACGTTAAATGACGGTTCAGGCGATATGGCAAAGTTGTGTTCGTTATAAAGTCTAGTAGCTTCAGAAATAACCGAGGGAATATCCACCACCTTATAGTCAAACGTACATCAATTGCAAGCTTTCCAAATGCTCCATGGCACAGCACAACCAATTTTAAAAGTCTCAGTCGTAGTAACATCATTTAACCAAGAGGAGAACAACTCAGCAACTGTGAAAGTAGCAGTTTGTATCAATTTTGACTCAGAACAAGCAGCGGAAACCAAATTAGAATCGGAAAAAGTACCAAGTACATGTCGGGTATTTGGGTACCCATTGGAACAAGAACCCGTGACAAAGTTTAGTTTTGGCTTGGGGGCTGATATTAGGACATTTAAATTGGATAGAGGGACTGATTTTTAGGGGGCTTTAAGCCTAAAGTCCATTTGTTAGGGGTCTCTTTTAATATTTTCACCCCATAAAAAATACACACCACCCGTATATCTTTCCCACCAACAAATCTCCACTGTGGCACAAATAGACTAGTAGTTAAGAAATGAAAAGCCAAAATACCATTCTTGATAGGGTTTATCCAAGGCAAAAAATGACTATTATGTCCGTTAAAGGTTAGTCTAGACTTTGTTAAAAAAATAATTTTCTGGAAGGATAGTAAAAGTAAAAAAATGCTTAAAAGAGTGCTCTATTTAATTAATAGTATAGATATTTCCATTATTACCAATTAAATGAAAATAAAGAAAAATAAAATTCACCCATGTACATCAGCATTAGCCCATAAATATTCTCCATGTGCACTACAAGAAAAAAGGCTTTAGAAAGTTAATGTTGTTGTGGTTTATACCCATGTAATGATAGTTAAAGATCAATGTTCAAAACCATGGTATAAAGTTCCACTTAGACCACAGTTGTAAGCAAACCTGTGCTGTAAAGTAACACTTCCAACCACTGTTTTATGGGAAACTGTTTCTTTTAGAATAGCTTGAACACAACTCTCCCAAAATCCATGGTCTAAAGTGCTAAAAGCATACAAGGCAGTATAGATCACAGTAGATCGAGCTAGTCAAAAGCAGAATAGAAAAGATGCAAGAAATTTCCACTATGTTGGCACCCTAGCACACCCCCTACAAATCTACACTTCACACCTGAAAATATTAAAATCTAAATAAAAATTTTTTTTCCAAAAAGCACAAATTATAAAAACAAAATACTTGACATTAATATAGTTCCTGACATACCACTCAGTTATGGTGAGACCTGCAAATATCATGCATATGTTAGTGCTTAAGAAGTATTCAAAGAACTTAATTATATTGCCTATAAGTGTAACGCCCCGTACCCCAAAATAAGGGACATTACCATCAGTCTACAATGAGACTCAAATCCGGCAGAGTCTCCCCTGTAAACTGGACCTTTCGTCACCTAATAGACACAGTGCATACAAAAAATAATACGCAGCGGAAGCAAATTTAAACAAAAAGGTATGCACTAAAATTTGCCACCCATTTCTTTTCTCAACTCAACTGAAATCCCAACGATGTAGGACCAGGAGGAACCTGCAAATAACTACGACATTTAAATTTCTCACTTAACATGGATATAACTGTGATATAATATATAGTTATGTTTGTTGTTTCCTGTCAAAATATATATATAGTGAGAAGGATAAAGTAGGAGTTGCATTCATAAGATAAAAGTAACATAAGGCTCACAACCGAGCCATAAAACATAAGTCTCAAGAAAAAGATTAGAAATAGTAATGCGTCCACTGTGACTGAAGAGAGGGAAACCTACATCAAACCCAAAACAAGGAATCCCTCTCCAAGAAAACCTCGTCACAGCACCACTAAGGATCCTATCTCGATCCTCAATCGTCAACTGTAAAACCACAAAAATGATTGGGTGAGAAACTCAGTAGGTAGATCAACCATCCTAATACCATCACATGCAGCGATTAATCCGATAACAACTCAAAAGCATTTATAAAAGCAATGCATATTATATAGTTGATTGAAACATCAAGAAAAATCATGCATATACATATACAAATAATAGCAGTGTACTTCTGCTAGTATAGCCAAGGAACACGACCGGGTTACCCCAGTCAGAATTTCTTCGAGATCACTACCATGTACGCACAATTTGACGACTGCAGACTAGACAAGGGCCCCCAACTAATCCAGAGAAGGTTCCCCGTCAACCTTTCCCCGTGTCTAACACCCATCGGGCAGGTATGCGAACCTCAGCTAAACTAGTTACTCAACACCACCCACAAACACGGTTTATTAGGAAATAATCGTGACTTCTCAGACTTTCCTAGATGTACCTATCTTCCTGACGTCCCATTCCGCCCTGAAGACAAAAACATCTAGCAAAGTCTCAGATGGTGTACCATATCCAGATAAGCATGGTCCACCCATTTCTTCCTCTCTCCTTCTTCTCCTTTCTCCTCCTTCTTCCGCCTTCTTCCTTCTTTTTCCTCTTCTTTCTCCTCCTTCCTCCTCCTTCTTCCTTCTTCTTCTTCTTTTCCTTCTTCTTCTTCAGTTGAACGGCAGCTACTGCTGGCGGCGGCAGCTGCTGTTCTCTCCGGCGCGGCTGCTGTCTCCTTCCTCCTCCTGCGATCTCTCTCTTTCTCTCTCTCACAGCACCTCCCTCTCTCCCACGCCCTTTTTCTCTCTCTTAGCACCTCCCTCTCTCTCACGGTGGTCTCTATCCCTCTCTCACAATCTCTCTTCTCTCTCTTTTATTCCCTTTTCTTTCTTTTCTTCTTTCTTCTTTTTTTTTGTTGCACATATTATTGTTATTACTACTATTAATATTATTAGTAGATTTTTTTTGTTATTAGTAGGGTTTCACAATCATCCCCCCCCTAAAAAGGAATTTCGTCCTCGAAATTTGGAGAAACTACTATTTTTCAAAGTTCAACTCTAATTTGTTGCAGAGGCATTAGATGCTTCGACCCTCTTCAACTTCACAGCAGGTTGTCTAGGGACGAGTTCCAAAATTTGTTCTTGGATAGGTATTTCTCTGTGGCAGTAAAGGAAAGGAAGTATTATGAATTCATGGGCCTAAGACAGGGAAATATGACTGTGGATCAGTATGTTTTTTAGTGCATACCCTTTTGTTTAAATTTACTTCCGCTGCGTATTTCTTGTATGTACTATGTTTATTAGGTGACAAAAGCTCCAGTTTACAGGGGAGACTCTGCCGGATTTGAGTCTCGTTGTAGACTGATGGTAATGTCCCTTGTTTTGGGGTACGGGGCGTTACAATAAGCTATAGCAAAAATCAGATGAAGCAAAACTAATATTCAACTAGGATAAGAAGGTGACAATCTGGGATTAGGCTGCTTTGAAAACTGATAGATTTAAATCTGTTAAAGAGTACTAGTGTACCAATCCAATTAAAATTATAATACAAATGCTACTAATTAGCATCAAATAAAAAGTGTAAGTAATTAAACAATATATTTAGTTCTTTTGAATATGTTAGGTTGTTCCCTACTAACTCATGAAGGCAAATTTGAATGTCGATCGAAGAAACTTCATTATAGGACTTTGGTGGTAAATTTTTCATGGTGATTTGCAATTGACCAACAGATAAGAGGTAAAATAGTTGTGAATATTCATAGCACTTCCAAAACTGCAAATATGCACTGCCTTTTTGGCCTCTTATTTGTATGCTAACTGCAAACCACCCTGAAAAGATAAATTGATCCTCACCCTCACAATGTTGAAGCATTCCTAATATTTGCATGATGCAAATATTTGCATAGATACCAAGCAGGGCCCAAGTTCCGAATTACAACTTCTACAAGCAATAACAAATAACTAATAGGCTTTAATATATAACATGCATTATTAAAATAGAAATAATTTTAAGTCTATAACAATTGATAATAAACAAATTAATACTATTATTTCTAAAAATCACACTACTTTATTTGGTTTAGTGCAATGGTCACCTAGAGACAATGACGACATCGTTTGCGAAAAAACTGAATAATCAACCAAACAACGAACACAGTAATAACAACAGAGAAGCCAGTGATGAGGATGACCATGGTTGGATCACCCTGGAATTTCTATGCGCATCTTGAAAAGGCGATTTCTTCAGATTCTCCCAAGGTTAAAGAGAAATCCTTAAGTATATAGTGGTCTATAAGACCTACAGTAGATGATCTAAGAGTTATTTCCGATGAGGATATGTAGTCGTTCTTGTGTGTTCGTGTGGTTGCAAATCACACAAGAAGCTTTTTAAGAAAATTTATGTAATTTAACATAACTACACATAGAGGCGATATATAGCCACTCCCATGTGTTTGTGTGATTGTATGTCACATAAGAAAGTTTTAAAAAATCTCTAATATTTAATGCGGCTGCACATATGGCTGATGATTAGTCATTTTCGTGTTTTCGTGTGTTGCCCTTCCTATACGTTTTTTGGCATAAACCAAGCATAAAATTCGATACCCAACATAAGAAACACGTGCAAAGAGGTTTGTTAATGGTAAACTAGACCGATGAATCCTCGTTATGTTTTGTCGCCCTTAACTTTAAAGTCCTAGCTCCGCCCCTAGAAATAGGCTACCTAACCAGAGCACTAAAACCTATACTGTAGACACCAAATTCCACCCCCAAACGCCAAAACACCCAGAATGTGAAGTGTACTGCGAGTGTTCACATCCAAATTGTATTTCTCGAGATACGTAGAAACTAGGAAACAAATTTGATCTAAATTAATCAACATTCAATCTTAATTTGACCAAAATCTAAGACTTGGATGCAAACCAAAATGAAAACCAGATTTGGACCAAATTTAGAACCAATTTAAAGAACCACTGATTTTAGTAATAAAATAATAAAAATTAAAAATAAAAATAATAAACTTACGGTTGTTATCAACTTTATATATATATAATAAAGATATCATATAAAGTACAGTAAAAATATAATATATAATAAAGTTAAATTAAAGTAAAGTAAAGTTATAATTATTATATAAAGTAAACTAAAATTTTATTTCATAAAAGTAAAGTTTTTTTTTAAAAAGGTAAAGTTTGTTTAAAAAAAGTAAAGTTTTAAAAAAAACCATAAGAGTTTTGTTTTAAAAAAATATAAAAAGTTTAAATTTAATATAATATTTTATAATAAAAAAAAAGAAAGAATAAAAGAGACAACGCATCATGCGTTGTCTCTCTTTTCCCTCTCTCTTTTGTCTCTCTTCTCTCTCTCCCTCCTCCTCTTCCTTTTTTCTGCTATTATTTTCTAAACAGATCAGTAGGTTTTCTAAATAGATCAGCATTGAACGACGAAAGGGCAGTCAAAAATTGTTGCCCAAAATCAGATCTGTTGATTTTAATTGACAATCGACTCCGTAATTTGAGTATAAATTTGTGTATAAATAAGGGTTCGAGATCTATGGAGAAGGACAAAGAATTTTAAGAGGAAGGAAATTTTTGGAGGAGAAGGATTTTTAGAAGAAAATTTTGAGAAAGAAAATTTTCGGAGGAGAAGAATTGAAAGAGGAAAATTTTAGAGAAGAATTTGAGCGAAAAAAAATTGGAAAAAAGGGAGAAGATTTATAGAAGAATTTGAGGGAGAAGAAATAAATCAGTGTAAATTTTATTTGTAGAAGTTTAAATTGATGTGGAGGTTGGAATTTCTTATCTAATTCTAATCTATTTTTAGAAGCTTGGTGAATTTAATTTTTTATTTTCTCCTGGGTTTGATTTAGTATAAATTTTGTACTGATAATTCATTAATGAGATGGATTATGTTCTTATTTTCATTAGAAAGCAATGAAATGTTCATTAAGCTTCAATATTAAAAGTATTTTCTATAAAATCAAAAGCTTCAGGTTAATCTCTATAGTTTTATTGTGTTTATGATGAAATGAGATGGACATTCAATTTCTCTAAACTGATATAAGATCTGTGTAGGCTTGTTAATGTCATGAACGGCTATGATTTGGTCTCATATGATCAAAAAAAATTTCTAATATTCTCGTTAAATATGAGAATATATGATGGAAGTATCATCATGATGATGTATGATGAATGATGCATGTATGATGAGCATCATCATAAATGATGGTATGCATACATTACATCTGTTGCTAAAAGTGATATAATATAATCATACTAATATTATATCTATTCTAATATTATAATCATCCCATTATTATAATCATACTAATATTATATCTATTCTAATATTATATTTATTATAATATTATATATTTTTTTGTTAATCTTTGAGAAATTATTGGTTGTATGTGTGTGCATCAATTTTGGTGTACCGTGATGCAAAGACTAAGATTTCATCTGTTATGTAGAAAATTATTATTTTACTTTTTTGCCCCAATAAACCACCAAATAAACTTTTTGGGCTTACCCATTCCATTTGAGTTTCTTAAGCCCATTATACACTTAATTAAGTGTTAGGCTAATTAACCCATCCATTAGGCTTACGGGCCCATTCCATTTTGAGTTTCTTAAGCCCATTATACACTTAATTAAGTGTTTGGCTAATTAACTCATCCATTACTGGCCCATTCCATTTTGCGTTTCTTAAGCCCATTATACACTTAATTAAGTGTTAGGCTAATTAACCCATCTATTGGGCTTACGGGCCCATTCTATTTTGAGTTTCTTGACCCCATTATACACTTAATTAAGTGTTAAGCTAATTAACCCATTCATTAGGCTTACGGACCCATCCTATTTGGAGTTTTTTAAGCCCATTATACACTTATTAAGTGTTAGGCTAATTAACCCATCCATTGGGCTTACAGGCCCATTATTTTTTTAGTTTCTTAAGCCCATTATACACTTAGTTAAGTGTTAGGCTCATTTTGTGGGTTATAAACTCATCTCCTCGTGAGTTCCTCTACCCACTTCATCTTTTGGGTCTCTAAATGAACATACCTTTGTCTTGGTCCACTCCATTCTCTTTGGTTTTGCAAACCTCACACCCAACAAATAAAAATAGGTTAATCTTTCTTATAATAAGATGGATCCAAGGTTAGGATTTGCTTGTTTCTAGTATAGGATTGCATTAGAAACTAAGGTTGTGTGTTAATTTCGGGGTTAAGTTAGGAATATGCCTAAAATGATCAAGGAAGACCACCAAAGACCAGCTTTTAAAAGGGCATTCGTGCTTGCGCCGCCACATACGTCAATGGTCATGCTTCCTTGATTACCCATCTTCTTAAAATGATCCCAATTTTGCAATAATTAATTTTTCACAAACAAAGAAAAAAGCACAAAATTTTCTATTAATAAAAGCATTTACATTAGAATTTGGATCATATTTAATGCTAGGGATTAGAAACTCTTAAAAAGCTAGGATTTCTAGATCTTCCCTAAAATATGTCACATAAGGATTATGCTTAATGCTAGAGATTAGAAACTCTTAACAGATTAGAATTTTTAGATCTTCCCTAAAGCATATCACACATGTTTTGCAAAGAAAAAGCATTATGATGTTACGTACATAACGGATTTGTATGTCTCACCATGAAAACCCCTTTGGGTCATGTGCATAACAGATTTGCACGTGTCATCTATTTTCAAAATTGAAAATGATACATGTTACGTGTATAATGGATTTACTCATATCACTTTACAGAGTACAAGCCAAATAAAGACTTGTACAATATGGATGCCGACACGTGACAATGGAGTTTACGTGTAAGTTTCGGCACATGTGTAATATTGAAGTTCACACACAAATCCATGGTTATTCTGCACGTATCAAGGAAGTCTACGTGCATTTTCTCAAAGTTTGTGGTAATGGATTCCACGATTTTATATGGTCGTAAATGGCAATGAGGTCCATTTACACGTATCAATCCTAGGTGGCAACGGAGTCCACCTAAGATTTTATTTGTTCATAGGGTGTCAACGGAGCACACCCTATGAGCTTTTGAACGTGACATACCATGTATACTCACTATATGAACTCCACTATGTGGTGTTTCCCCTCTTAGGTCTTGCCATCTTTGAAAGAGAAGCATGATGAGTTTATGTTGAGAGAGCTTGTGAGGAGGTGGGGAAATCATAAAGTTATGGTCAGGTGGCTTTCACGTTTTTTCACCTATCTTGATCGCTACTTCATTGCTCGGAGATCACTTCCAGCACTTTTGGATGTTGGACTGGCATGCTTCCGTGATCTGGTACCTTTCATACTCTTCTAATTGATTTTTCTATGTTTATCTGCAGAAATAAGTTTGCGTTTATATTTTCTTTTTGACATTGGGTGTTAATCTGTTGCTACAATGGTCGAAGATGATTAGCTCATTCCTTCTTTGACCTGTTTGGTACTGCATTTTAATCATTTTTTCTGTTAAGTTCAGGTCTATAATGAGATCAAAGGTCAAGTTAGAGACGCTGTCATCTCACTGGTATGTTGAATCTATGCATAAGACTAGTATCTCCTTTACTTTCCTACTCAATGTTAATTAACTAAATACTTGTGAGCCAGATTGATCAAGAGCGCGAAGGACTGCAAATTGATCGAACTTTGTTGAAGAATGTGTTAGATATTTTTGTTGAAATTGGCATGGGGAAGATGGATTGTTATATAACTGATTTTGAAGAGGCCATGCTTGCCGATACCGCCGCTTATTATTCTCGAAAGGCTTCTAACTGGATTCAAGAGGATTCTTGTCCAGAGTACATGTTAAAGGT
>MVGT01004145.1:328199-342182 GCA_002174775.1 Macleaya cordata | reverse complement strand
AAATAGATGAAAAAAATCAATGACACTGCCACTACCACCACAATACACCACCAAACAAATAGAAAAAATATTTAGTTTTTCTCGAAGCTGAAGATCACAGTAAAAAAGTAAAAAAAACAAAACATATCTGAACAAAATAAAAATCAACTAGTGTTAGTTGAAGTTAAAGAAAAAAATTGACCATTTATAGTCGAATTTTTTGAAAATTTTCGACTAGTGATCGTTGAAATTTTATGAAAAATTCGACAAAAAATGGTATTTTTTTTAGAACATTGAAAGTATAGTTAAATGTATTGTACACAAATAATTTATATGATTGCTAAAAAGGATTGCGGTGTAGAAAATATACTTGTGGGTCCTATAAAATTGACTAACTATTTTGAGAACATTGAAATATTGGTTTGCAAAACCTACAAATCATTTTGAGAAGGGGGTTGATATATAGGTAAGCTGTTTTGGATGCGAGGGAAGCTCAAAATATAGGCGTCCAAAGCCTATTTGTTAGTTTTGGTTAAATGGGGAGTTCATCGTACCCTACCAATTTTTGAATTTTACACGCAACTAAAAGTACACTCCACCCCTACCACCACCATCTCCATTCTTCATTCTCCACCGCCACCACTACCACTCCATCGCCACCTAACATCATAGAGAAAGACCCACAAATTGGAGAATGAAGATGGTGGTGATGATAAGTGTGGGGTGTACAACTCAAACATTGGTAGGGTTGAGGCGTATTTTGGTGTGTGTAATTATATAAAGTGTTCCCCTTTAATCAAAACTTACAAATGAGCTTTAGGTTTAACACCCATTTTTTAGCATCCCCTTTAACCAAAATAATTTTCATAATATCAAACTCCTTTGAGAATGTTTTTGTCAAGCTACAAAACCGTATGTCATGTCATAAATTCAACTCTCCTTCAAACCACTTCAATAATAAAAATTCATTTTGTAATGTGGATTTGGAAGTCTGTTCATGCTCAAAGAGACCCAATTATATAAAAAAAAAAAGAAAGGCAGGGGAGACGAAGGACCATCAAAGGCAGCCCTCGAACCTTCAAATTTTGAGCTTTCTACCCTTGATTTTAAATTCTTCCTTTGAACTTACTCATGGAGCATTGTAATTGATGGACGTATTAGAATTGGACATCACCATAACTTAGATGGAGTCATAGAAAAATCAGGTGATGTACGAGTCATCTTCATCTCAAATCAGCTACATAGTCATCCAAAGGCCATGCAGAATTTATGAATCGATACAACCAAAAAATAATACTCAAATAATTCAGATTCAATCAAATTGTTGTCTAAAAGAAAGAAACACCACCTCAGCCGACTCGAGCAAATATCCGCTGACTTTGCATTAAATTTGTCCCACTACCTCTCAAGCTTAACTGGTGATGCTAGGCTTATCGAAAAGCCTATAGAATTTCCTACCGAACTCATAATCTACGATGAATACATATCATTTTGGGATGGACACGAATCACGAGGATATATTAAAAATAGTTCCATCATCGAATTAGGCCCTACTTGGTATGCAGGGAAAATTTGCATCTGCAATTATTCCCGGTCAAATTGATAAATCAGCTGCTTGGTATGGTATTTCTCTGCTAGTTAGGATGCCTATGGCCCTGTTTGTCCATGCAAACTACCACTACCACAGCTGTGGTAATTTGCATTCTGCAAATTTTTACTGCATACCAAGCAGGGACTTAGCTTTTGGTAGGAAATTATGTAGGATTTTGTTGTAAGTTTAGCCTTATCCCAAGCCTAAATTGGTTGAAGGAAGCGAGTTCATCAAGAGTCCAACAAAACACTCCCCAACGTTAAAATTGGTTTTATTTTTATTTTTTTTGAATCGTTAAAATTGGTTAGAGCTACATCTACAACATTGGGTCGTATTTGTTTGAATCGTCCAACTCAATTAATCAAAATTGGACCTTATTCAAATTAGGCTATATCCATCAGGTGCCATTTCTGGGTTAATTCTGAATGTTCCCCAAACGAGTACGCATATCTACAAGATGGTCCGTTGGATCTTGAACATAACACATCTCTATGCCCTACGAAATACAAATACAACCCAACGGATCTGACCTTAAAAATGTCCATATGTGGTCTGGCGTGGCAAATAATCCTCATTAATATTTGGGCCAATTAGTGAAACCCCCTCAGCCACTAATCAAAATTAGTGAAACACCCTTAACTTAATCAAAATTAGTGAAACACCCCAAAATTAAAGGTTCCTGTCAATTCTGTCGTTAAGTGTTCAAAATACCCATAATACCCTCCTACCCTTCAACATTAATACACGTAGTCTCATCTCTTAAAATAAATCCAACAGCTAGGACTTAAAAGCAGTGTTTTAAAAACCGCCGGACCGGCCGGTTCAACCGGTGAACCGGTGACCCAGTCAGATTTTCGGTTCGGGTCAATATTGACCCAGTAATTTTCTCAAAAACCGTCTTTTAAAATGTAAACCGGTCGACCCGGCTGGTTGAACCAGTGAACCAGGTGACCCAGTCGATTTTTAAACCAGTTTTTTTAAAGTTAAAAGTGTTATAATTTTTTTCATTTTGCAAAAATGAGCTTGTTGGGTTTTGAACCTAGGACCCTAAAGTGACAAACCTCCTACCATTTCAGCATAATTACTATACAACTAATTATTATTTAAGAGTTTTAGCATTTCTCAAAAGACACTTAACCCACTGGTCAACCCACTGGTTGAACCAGATTGACCCAACCCACTAGCTTTTCTGGTTCGATTACCAGTCCGGTTTTTAAAACATTGCTTAAAAGTCCAAATCCAACGACCAAGATATAAAACTTTTTTTCTTCCCCTTTTTTTCATCAATGCTCTGGATCCACACCGTCGGAGTCCAGTGAACAATGTCCGACCGCCAATCACCACATCTCAATCTCTCTCTCCAAATATTCGTAATAATTTCTAGAGCAACCTAAATTGGTTTTTCTTCAAATTGAAAGGCATATATATGGTTATTAGATCAGTAAACTTCTACAACTTCAATCCTGATCACACATGGTCATTTGGGTAACATGGAGATTGTCAAATTTTAGATGCATTTTTTTTATCAAGTGAACAGAAACCCAATATCTAGTTCAATTTTTAATAAAGAGTCCGGATCGGCATACAGCCTTAAATATACAGGCTGTATGTACAGGCTGTTGTGGGGCCCACGTGAGATCGATCTAAGGGCTGAGATTTTGTAGAGATGTTCTCCTCACCATGTAGATCAACTTCACTAAAAATCAGGTTATTCTAAAACTTCAAACCCAATCAAAAATTGATTAGAAGTTGTTTAAAAATTAACAGTGAAAAATGAACGATGAGAAAAAGAGTTAATGTTTGATGGGGTTAGAAATTTTAGAATAAATTAATTTTTGGTGAAGTTGATCTACATGGTGAGTAGAACATCTCTACAAAATCTCAGCCCTTAGATCGATCTCACGTGGGCCCACAACAGCCTGTACATACAGCCTGTATATTTAAGGCTGTATGCCGATCCGGACTCTTTAATAAATCCCAATCACAACGCAATAAACCCCAATCCCAACCCAACCTTTTGTCGTACTCCTCACCACTCCTCCTCCTCCTCCTCTCTCTCTCTCTTTCTCAAGGTTTGATCGGAATAGAAAAGAGAGGAAGAGGGGGTTTGTATCCGCGCTAAGTTGATGTTTAATAGAGAGTCACAGACCACTGGTAGTGGTCAAACATGGCTTAATTGAAGGACATAAATTTGGTGAGAGAGAGAATGAGGCGAGGTGGTCGGACATGGTTCGTCGGACTTCGACGGAGTAGAAAAGATGGTTGACGAAGAAAGTATTGGATTTGAACTTTTAACTCAGATGAGACCACGTGTAATACACGTTGAGGGTAAGAGGGTATTATGGGTATTTTGTACACTTAACGGCAGAATTGACAGAAACTGTCAATATTGGGGTGTTTCACTAATTTTGATTAATTTCAGGGTGTTTCACTAATTTCGATTACTGGCTGAGGGGGTTTCACTAATTGGCCCTTAATATTTCAATATTATTAACGTTAATATTGGTCACTTTTCCATTTACGTCCCTCAATTCTCTTTTTTTTTTTTACTGTCTTGCATTTCTTTCCCCGTTAAAAGAAAAGAAGCACTCTCCTATTCAGATCTCTCTGGTTCTTCACTTTCATATGACCCCCAGCTTCTTCTCGCCTGAAACTCTATCCGGGGCGAAAAAGGTAAATTAAAAATGAGAGTTTAAAGGGCCAGAGGGGTCTCTAGACTCTCTACCGTTTAGAATCTCTTTCAGTTTCAACGCTCCAGAGCCCTAACGGGTCGATTTTTTTTTAAACAAAATTGCAGTGGAGGAAATCGTGTTATGTTTCTCCCTGTTTGAAACTCTCTAACGGTCAGATCGGATCCTCTTCTATCCTCCCCTCTCTATCTCCCTGTCTCTATCCCCCTCAAAATAGAAACCTTGTGAACCCTTCTGATTCTCCATTGCCTCCTCCTCCTCCTCTTCTCTTTCTCTCTCTGAAAAAGAAACCTTGTAAACCCTTCTGATTCTCCACCGACCGAAGACTGTAGGGTGGCCGGTGATGAATCGCCGTTGAAGGATATTAGATCCCATCTCTCTCTCTCTAGCACTGAAAAAAAACCCTTGCAGAACCTTTTGATTCTTCATTGAACGATGTCTGTTGGGTGATGAATCGGAAATCTGAGTAGATATATTTCAGTTGTTCGATGAAATGCTTGAACGAAGCGACTGGTCTTTTATGTTCATTATGCTGGCAATGTGGTAATCGTCATTTTCTTTCTTCTTCTTCCAGTTTAAACGAGAGTTGTTCTATACTTAACTTCTATGTAATACAAAGGGTTTCGTCATAGTGTCTAGGGTTTTTCATTTTTGGAGTTTTTTCACCGTTTCACTTCTCCGAAAGTAAGAAGACATTTTTCTAGGGTTTTCACTTTCAGTCTTTTTTACTGTTTCTCTTCTCCAAAAGAAATAGAATTTCTTGTGTGATCTGCAATACTAGGGATAGACATGAAGCTCCATCCTAACTACAACGCCACTCATCACCATCACCATATGCCTCTCACACACTCAGTTTCCATCGCTCTTCCGCTTGACCTCGAACCAGCAGGCAAGTTTGTTTTTGTTCTGAGTTTCAAAGTTTGGATTTCTCGTTGTTTAATTTGTTTTTTTTTTTTTTGCATCCATGAAGAAGAAAGCAATGGATCTGTTGGGAGAGATGATCACCAATTTATTTTCTTTTAATTTTATGGACCAATATTACTTTTTGAAATGCTTTTGATGACTAATCACGAGATTTTATTAACTCTCCTGATTTGTGTGCGATTTGGGGGGAAAAAGTAAAAAATGGAAGACGTATTATGGTTCCTTGGAGATTAGAATTCTGTTGAGCACCCCAGACCTTACTTTCTTGAATTTCCTCTTTCTTGTTAATTCTTCTCATTAATAAATCTTTAATTTGCAGGACAACGTGGCGATTATGATTTTCCCTCTCGAACTTTCAGGTATATTTTGTTATCTTGCTTGGTCTTTTATGTTGTTTTCATCTCCTTTACTTAACGAGGCAATTAATTTTATCATTTTTTCATACATGTGCCCCACACCTGCCCAAACACGCATTGCGAAATTTAACTAAATCCTTCAAACTCCAGCATTGGGTAGTCCCTCTCTAAGTTAAACTTAGTACTAGAATGGTAGATTTTTGTTCACTACTCTTCTGCCAGTAGCTTGCTAGCATTTCTCTTATCTTTTTAATCCATCGGTTATTTATGTATTTCATCCTCTTGGTAATCCTTTTGTCTTCTTTTGCAAGGTTCTCTTTTATCAATATCGAGGAAATTTGGCTGTGTAAAAACTGATAACTGATAAGCAAGCAGTATCAGTTTGTTGGATCAGTTATCAACATTTTAAGAGCAAACAATGTAATGTTAGTTTTTATTACTTTGAATGTATTATGCATTATTAGTTTACTCAATTTCCATGGATAGTTGCTTGATTACTTGAAATCGTTGAATACGTAATTTGATCCATCCATATTGTGTACTTTGTGCATTAAATAATATGAGTTAAATAGTAATGCTTCTATTAGTTTTAGTGTTTGAGTTGAACTAAAATAGTTCTCTTATATTTTACAAGGTCTCTGCAAGCTGGTTCCTATTCCAGGAGAAACTAAAGTCTGGTATATACGACACTCGGAAAATGGATCTTCTTTATATAGACTGTCCTGGAGTTGTTTACCGAAATAGTGACTCTGAAATTTATATCTTACTGAATGGGGTGGACCTGTGGTAACTGGTAAGTGCTTGCTTGTTCCTCTATTTTGGCAATTTGGGATTAACTTCTATTTATTTATTTTATATTCTTTATCAAAACTACTCTGAATAATAGTCATTATTTGTGAAGCATTAGTGTGTTGAATCTGCCGTATTTCGAGTTGTTACTTTTTGTCTCTTTTTATTGGTAACTACTTATAGGATCAAGTTGGTTAATAAATCATTCCATGATGTGTCAGTTAACTGATACATACTAATGGATGGTAGATTTAAGGGTGCTTTGACCAGCTGAGTTTCTGTTCCGTTTTATTTTTGGTTAGTAAATCAAATAATAGTTTCAATACTGCTTAAACCAGCTGAGTTTAGATTCTGTTTTATTTTTGGATGTTAGATTTAAGGGTGCTCTGAATTTGACTTGGTGATATAAGGGACCACTGTAAAAAATATTAGTTAAATGATCATATAGTATCTTAAGTAAATATTAGTTATTATTTGTTGAAGCTTTAGTATGCTGAATATGCAATAATGGTACATGCAACTTTTTCTCGTTTTGGTGGCTACTCCTAGAATTAAGTTTGTTACAAATCATTCCATTATGTGTCATATGTGGAGGGTCGATTTATTGGTGCCTTTTTTTTTACTCCCTCAATGATCAACTTGTTTGATTGTTTTGCTATCAGGAAATTTATAATTGACATTTAATTTCAATCTGCAGATTTAATTTGGAAATGTGTTCCTTTGACTTTGTAATATAAATGACACTAGAATAATAGTATTTTCAAGTCAATGCAAGACATTACGTAACGCAATCTCCAACAGTGTAAGGTCCTTCTATGTTTTTCTTTTTGATACTAGAGAGAGGCATGTGCATGCTACGTGTGTGCTCTCTTGTGCACACATTACAATTTCTCATGGTTATATTTGGAATTACTAATGCGTGATACGGGTATTAGTGACTTGCAAATAACACATTAGCATTTGTCATAGGAAAAAGTGGGAACAATTAGAGGAAAGAGTGTTGGAGTGGTTGCTCATTATATTTGAAGCTGTTTTAGATGAAAATATTAAAATTTTCCAATTTTTTGCCTCTTCCTATAAATGTTTTTCAAGTAGTATTAAACTAAGTACTCAGTCAAAAGTAGAAGGTCGCTTCCATTTTATAATAGCATAGATATGGATATAGATGTGAAACTGAGGTTTTGGGCCTTAGGCCTTGTTAGACTTAGCGAATTATAACATCTCTTACTTACTGTTAATCATGTCTCCCAGTAACATTAGGCATTTATTCCTAACCTTGGTCAAATGATGTTGACCAATTCAAAATTTTGACCAGGGTTAATTTAAAACTGAACGATCAAACCAACCATTTTTTAAAATTTTTAACTTTATTTCAAAATATGGATACAATCCACACTCACACGATTAATAACATGCAGGGATGTCCTCTTATAAAATTTAGGAACATAGAAAGCGATGGTTAGTTTGATTATGTTAAGTTTAAACAAATGCCTACATGACTCTGGTCATGTTTTCAAGTAGGTTGATGACGTTGACAACTGTCTAAGGGGTATATGTCTACTTTTGAAAACACTAGAAAAAGATGTCAAACTAGCACTAAAAAGCATCGGTTTATATCTAAGAAACCCTTTTTATCTTTTGAAACATTTGGGTGCCCAAATTGGAATGAGGGATGCAACAACTGGGACTCATGGAAGAGTTGTTTCATCAAAAAAAATCAGATGCTTTTTCGTTTTAGATTACCCACTAATAACAACAACCTGATTAGTTAATAGCAATTTTTTATGTTGCAACTGATACGACATTAAATTATTTGAAATTGTCTTTTTGTGTATATGGTGCGAAGCAGTATATGCTCTTTGTTATTAGTCATTTAACCTTTTAGGGGTTTATCTAACCCACATTGCATAAATACTTCACCGTAAAATTGTAACAATTGGCATATTCTTTTAAGCATACTAACTGATGCAAGTTTGCCTTGTTAGCAAATTTTTATGTTGCAATTGATACGACATTTAATGACTTGAACCTGATTTTTATGAATATGGTGTGAAGCAGTTTATGCTCTAACCTGGTTTATGGTGACTTGAACCTGGTTTAATGACTTGAACCTGGTTTTTATGAACATTGCATGAATATTTCACCGTAAAATTGTAACAATTGGCATATTCTTTTGAGCATACTAACTGTTGCAAGTTTGCCTTACTCTCTTTCTGAGACCAAAATACAAAAAATCAGCTTGATAAGTGATTTTTAATGATATTTTTGTTTTGAGAGTTTAGTGATTTAATGATTTAAGCAGTAGGATATGTATTATCGAAATTGATTGAATCCAACTGTTTTAAGGCCAAAATGGAAATATTGTCCTAAATGAAGTTGATTTTTGGCACATTGGGTTCACGGATTAAGGCAAACATTTCACAAGTTAGTTTCTACAAAATATGGTTACTTGGTCCAGTACTTTCACTAGCTTGATCCATTTCACGAGTCAGTTTCACGAGTCAGTTTCACATTGGGTTCACGGATTAAGGCCCATTTCACGAGTTAGTTTCTACTTGTGTGTGTGTGGAGCTGTGGAGCTGTGGAAGAGTTAATAATTATGTGTCTGTGTGGGTAAGAGTTAGTAAATACGTTTTTGTGTGTAGAAGAGTTAGGTAATGTGTGCGTTGGTGTGTAGAACAGTGGGTGTTCATTGTAGTGGTTTGTAGTTACTGTGGATGGAACAGTGGTAATGATACTAGTGGTGCAACTTCGGTGGGTTGGGTTGGGTTGGGTCCAGAGTCGAATGTAGCGGTTTTATGACTTTGGGCTTGGTTTCCAACTTTCCAAGTCAATCCTTAACCCAAAATCTAAACATGAACCATGCTGAAGTCTTAAAGATTTAATCCCGCTCAAATTGCATGCTTAAAATGGTATAATGATTATGTATGTGATAGTGGTATTAGTGTTCGATTGTTTGTTTCACTCACAAAATCAGCCTACATAGTGATTTTTAGCATTTGGTGAGCATTTTTCTATCATGGGCATAATATGAATTATTCGATCTCGAGTTAAGTATAGTGTATCATAATATGTACTCTGATCCGGTTGCTGAAAATCACTTATTCGGCCGATTTTTAAGATTTGAGTTAACCAGTATTAGCTAATGTTTTGATCTGTATGTTTCGTGAAGTATGCATAGCCTCAATTGTAATTTTTAGAATTGTTTCAAGCATTTCTTTTCTTTGTGGTGTCCCTTAAAACTGGGGATTGCATGAAGTTGTTGTGCTAAATGGCAATCCTGAAGCATTAGTATGCTGAATATGCAATAATGGTACACACATCTTTTTCTCGTTTTGGTGGCTACTCTTAGAATTAAGTTTGTTACAAATCATTCCATTATGTCTCATATGTGGAGGGTCGATTTATTGGTGCCTTTTTTTTTACTCCCTCAATGATCAACTTGTTTGATTGTTTTGCTATCAGGAAATTTATCATTGACTTTTAATTTCAATCTTCAAATTTAATTTGGAAATGTGTTCCTTTGTCTTTGTAAAAATAAATGACAATAGAATAATAGTATTTTCAAGTCAATGCAAAACATTATGTAGCGCAGTCTCCAACAGTGTAAGGTCCTCATATGTTTTTCTTTTTGATACTAGAGATAGGCATGTGCATGCTACGTGTGTGCTCTCTTGTGCACACATTACAATTTCTCATGGTTATATTTGGATACTAATGCTTGATACATGTTTTAGTTACTTGCAAATAACACATTAGCATTTGTCGTAGGAAAAAGTGGGAACAATTAGAGAAAAGAGTGTTGGAGTGGTTGCTCATTATATTTGAAGCTGTTTTAGATGAAAATATTAAAGTTTTCCAATTTTTTGCCACTTCTTTGAAATGTTTTTCAAGTAGTATTAAGCTAAGTACTCAGTCAAACGTAGAAAGGTCGCTTATATTTTATAATAGCATAGATATGGATATATATGTGAAACTGAGGTTTTGGGCCCTTCTTATTTAAGGTTAATAAATGTATAATATTAATCATGCCAGTTGTAGAAATGAAGGAAAAGTTTAGCAATGTTCTGAACTCCATATGCTTAGGTGGCAATGCGACATCAGATATGGTTTTTGCTCTTAGGAAACTTACCAAATATACACTTCGATGTAGGGCTAAAACAATGGCCAAATTAGACCTGGCAACGGATTAGGGTTAGGGTCGACCCTGTAAACGGGTCAATATTGCTCAACCCTAACCCTGACTCGTTTAATAAACGGGTCAGTTTTCCAAACCCTAACTCTAGGCGGGTTGACCCTAACGGGTTGTCGGGTTAACCCTAACTAAAATTTTAAAATTTTATAGACCATTTATTACTAATTAATCATTATTTTAAACTTAAAACTCATTAATTAGATTAAATTTTGTCAAATTTATTAGTTGAAAGATTAAATTACTAACTAAAACTTAAAAATTAAAATTAAAAATTATTTATAAAAAAATGAAACTAAAGTGTTATTTTTTAAAAAAATTATAATTCATGGGTTGGCGGGTCACCCGCGGGTTGGGCGGATTGACCCTTCTGACCCGCGGGTCCAAAAATGTCAACCCTAACTCTATCAGTTTAGTTGGCGGTCGGGTTAGGATCGACTTTGGCGGGGTTAGGGTGGGGTTGGCGGGCCAGGTCACCCGTTGCCAGGTCTAGGCCAAATATTCCATCTGAGGTGTTACAAATACTTCAAATCTTAGTTTTTTCTCAGAAGTTATGATAGATAAATTAGATGTTCAATTTTTCTGTTGGTGTTTGGTAACCCATCTTGAGTTAATGTGGAAAATTATCTCCTTGAAACATATTAGTGCCACATGTATATTATTAATAAGAACTTTACTTGTTTCTGTTACCTAACTAATTTGAATAAGTTTTAGCAAATTTTGTTTGCAGGAATTGATCCAATATTCAACCTGATTTGTATCTGTTTTGAGTGAATAATATGGTCTCAAATATTTTATGCTCCATGTTAGGAGTCAATGCCTTGTACTTGCCCACTTGTCACTTTCTGTTACTTTTTTTGAAAAAGAAATGAATTTATAGAAAAGAAAGGAGGGAGAATGTACAGTAGCAAGAGTGATCTCCGAAAGGTTGTTGACTGGTTTATTTAAAGTACTTTGGTCGAATGTGACACTTGGCGTATGTGAAGGATTGGTTTTCAACGACTTATGAGAGTATCTTTCTTAGTTTATAAGTCACAGCATGGAAAGGTTGTTGACTGGTTTATTTAAAGTAAAGTTTCAATTCCTTTTTTGGATTAGGTTGTACTAATGAGTAATGACATCAACATGGTTATGTTATAGCAAAATACTGTGTTGAAATGATACAATATTTAACTTGATTTATACTAGTTTTAGGTATTAAGCATTTCAGATTTCTTGACGTATCAGTTTGTAGGATGCTTTATATATGAATGTGTGGAGCATCTTAAGATTGTAACTGACACGGTAAATGGTTTTAGAAACTGGGTTTTTATTTGCTTTTATTTGTCCCAATTACTTTTATCTGCTAATGCTTATGTTTCTTAATGTTTGTTTATCTGAGCATCAATTGTTCGACGGTTCTACTCCAATTGAGGTTCATTATTGTTTTAATGGGTTTTTTTTTGTTAATCTTCTAATGTTTATTTATAATGAACTAAATTGTTAAACGTTAGGTTTTCATATTGATTTGTAGTTTTTTTTTTGTTTATTAAATGTGAGGTTTTGTTGTCTCTTAGAAAATTTGAAAGCTTATCGTAGAATTTGAAATCTTGGTTTTAAACATGTAGTGTTTTGTTGTTTTAATAGTTTTTTGTTTTTTTCTCTATTTATGTAGATTTGAATTCTTTTCTCTTCTGGTGTAATGCGCTCTTCAGGCCCTTTGCTTTGACCCTTTAATGCATTGAGATGTCTACATCAAAAGCTTATGTATAACCACTTAATTTGTTTGGTTAGCACAAATTAATAATTTCTCTAGCTAGACTTGTTTTGTTTTCGTTTTTAGCACCTGTCTGTTTTTATTTCTTAGACAGAGATAGATGTAACAAGAAATAGAAGAAAGGATTCGGAGATCCCGAAGAAACCCTACACTGCTCTTTCTTTTTTCTTTTTTTGTTTCTCAATCTCGTCATCGAAAAAACCTACTCCGAAGAGGCTGCTTCCTTTCACCTCTTTTATAGAACTTCAAGCTCCTCTCATTCTTCTTCTTCTTCTTCTTCTTCTTTTAGGGCATCTCTCTCTCTCTCTCTCTCTCTCTCTCTCTCTCTCTCTCTCTTTCTCTCTCTCCCTCTCTCTCTCACACACACACACACACACACACACACACACACCCTCCCTCAAAGTATAGCTCTACACTTTTTCATCAATAGATGATCATATGTATTCTTTGGGTGATAAAAAAAACTCAGATTTGTATTTTTATTGGTTTCGGGGAAACAGTTTTGGTTTCAAGTTTCATTGAGTTTATGCTCTGTATTCATGTGCTTGTTTTGTTTTTTATTTGGATTTGGTTTAAATTTTGAGATTTGAATTGAGCTTTTGTGGGGTTTTGGTTTTTGAAATATCTTTAAAATAGATTTCAGAAATCTAATTGTGGAAGCAGAAGTTTTTTTTTTTTTTTAATTGTCTAGGTTTTTGGCATTTTCTCTCTGTTTCATAAATATCGAACTTCATATTCAAATCATATATCTAAATGTATTATCTTGGTTCTAAGAGATTTTTCAATACTCTTAGTTTTAATCCCTTCATAATATTATTAGGACCTCTACATCATTTTATTGTTCAGTGTTTAGAAAGTGATGGTTAGTTTGATTATGGAAGGTGGCTTCTATTCCAGGGGACACTATTGTCTTGAAATATACTACACTCACAAAATGGATCTTCTTGATATAAACTGATTTGGAGTTGTTTACCAATATAGTGACTCTAAAATTGATATCATATTTACTTGTGCAATAAGTACTTGCTTGTTCCTCTTGTTTAGCAATTAAGGATTAGATTTAGTTTATTCATTTTGTTTTCTCAACCAATATTATACTAAATATTTGTTACTATTTGTGAAGCATTAGGGTATTGAATCCTTATCAAAAAAAAAAAAATAGGGTGTTGAATATGCCATAGTTGTAGTTGTAACTTTAATGTCAGACAGTGGGATATGTAACAAGAAATAGAAGAAAGTATTCGGAGATCCCGGAGAAACCCTACACTGCTCTTTTTTTTTTTTCCTCATTCTTTACATCGAAGAAACCTACTCCGAAGTAAGAGGCTACTTCCTTTCACCTCTTGTTTAGCAATTAAGGATTAGATTCATTTTATTTTCTCAATTAAAATTATACTAAATATTTGTTACTATTTGGGAAGCATTATTTAGGGTGTTGAATCTGCCATAGTTGTAGTTGTAACTTTAATGTCAGACAGTGGGATATGTAACAAGAAATAGAATAAAGTATTCGGAGATCCCGAAGAAACCCTACACTGCTCTTTCTTTATTTTTTTGTTTCGCATTCTTTACATCGAAGAAACCTACTCCGAAGTAAGAGGCTACTTCCTTTCACCTCTTTTATAGAACTTTAAGCGCTTCTTCTTCTTCTTTTGGGGTTGTTGGTTTGCTCTCTCTCTCTCTCTCTCTCTCTCTCTCTCTCTCTC
>MVGT01004145.1:295118-328089 GCA_002174775.1 Macleaya cordata | reverse complement strand
ATGCTCATATTGTATTCCTTGGGTGATAAAATAGCCCGGATTTGTATTTTTATTGGTTTGAATTTTTTATTTTGGGGAAACAGTTTTGGTTTTGAGTTTCATTGAGTTTATGCTCTGAATTCTTGTGCTTTGTTTTGTTTTATATTTGGATTTGGTTTTAGTGGTTTGCAGTAACTGTGGATGGATCAGTGGGTATGATAGCAGTGGTGCAACTTGGGTTGCTTGTGCTGGGTTCATCATCAAGTGGCATGAAGGGCATCAAAGCAGCATCTTCCTCCACTATCAAGTATGCCCCTTCTTATTTCATCTCTGATCTTCATATGTCCTCTTGGAGGATTTCTAATGTCATTCTTTCTGTAAACCTAAACAGAACCTCCTGAAATGAATGATGCTCTTAAAAACTCTTAATGATCCAGATAAGAAAAAAGATGGTGGTTATTAAATATGTCAAAGCCCATAACCTACACAAAACCTCCTGAAATTAATGATGGCCTTGAACTCTCTTTAAGTAGGGTTTTTGGTGCTTATTTATATAATCTGAACATCTTATCTTGTTTTGCCATTGGGTTTCATCAAGAAACTGAAGTCTTAATAATTGTCTGAGGCAGTTAAATGTTGTGGTATTGCTGTCTTTTTTTAAGTTAAGGGTTTTTGTTTCCTTCTATAACCCCCATTATAGGTGTTAGATGCTAGGACTGATTGTGTACAAGATATTATCATTTGGAGAGGCATCTGAAAGAGTGTTGCAAGCATACCACATGGTTTTGTTATTAAATAAGGTTGTTACTTATTTTATTTTTCAACATGATGTGATATTAGAGTTTTATAGTTTTGGTGTTATGATCAATTTGAAACTTCTTTAAAAGTTGCTGCCCTTCTTCTTAGTTCTCAGTGTGATCAATGTCAGCACAGGCCACAAAAGGATGCGTTCGAGTGTTATTGGGGGAATATCACATTCCGGTATTCTATGCTCGGATAGAGAAATCTTTTGAGAAGGTAATCATATATGGAAAATCTTTTGAGGAATGCAAACAATCTATTCCTAAAATAGTAGCATCCTTGCGTACATACAAAAGCAAAACAAAAACAGCACTTTGTTACCATAGTTTCTGCATCATTTTATTTAGTTAACTAAAAGGTTGAGATATTGTAATTCAAATAGTGAACTCCTTCGTCATTTTCTTTCTTTTTTTCAGTCAATTAATTAATAGACTCCATTTTGGTCAAAGAAAAATCAATCTCACGGGCTATGCTATTAAAGTCGGGGCCTAGGCGGATTTAATCGCTGCCTAGGCGCTAGGCGCCTTGTGACCGACACGCCGTGACCCCCTAGGCGTCCAAGGCCGCCAAGCCCAAAAAATCGGGGCCTAGGCGGGCGATTTGGGGTTATCGGCTAGGCCCTTAGGCACCGACTAGGCCTTAAAAAAAAAAAATGAAATTTCAAGGGTCTTTTTCAAACGTTTTATGGTTTGAGGCCCCCTTTTGGGAATAAAAGACTTTCTTAGGACTTTTAGTGAAAAAGACGTCCATTATTAATAAAAAGAAGAAAAGAAGAAGTGAGAGGGTTTTTGTCGTTTGGAGAAGGAAGAAAAGTGGCAGCAGAGATTAGGGTTTCTGCCATTTGAAGAAGGGACTCCGTCAGTACGTCGATCCAACCATCCAGGTAAGTACTTCTCTTCTTCTTCGTCTTCTTCTTCTCTCTGTTTTTTTTTTCCATCGATCTACAATAGCTGAGCTACAGTTGCTGCCCCCTTCTTCTGCTTGACTGCTGCTGCTTCTTCTTCTCCTTCTCCCTCTTTTTCTTCTTCTCTCTTTTTTTCTCTGCTTTTTTTTTTGTCAGCGTACTGTTTTTTTGTTTTTCCAATCTGTATTGCTCTGTGGTTGTGGATCTTTTGTTTTAATGTTGTTGTAAACTTGTAGTGTGGTATTTTAATATGCTGGATTGTGGATCTTTACCACTTAATGTTAATCTTATGGTAATTTTCTGACATATACATATGCATATATTTTTGTAGAATTTTTATAATTATATTTATATATACCCGACTAATCCCGCCTCGACCTCGCCTAGAAGGACCTAGGCGCTAGGCGCCCCTAGGCCGCCTAGCCTCCGCCGAGGACTTTAACAACATAGCTCACGGGTTCATTAGGAAAATTAAACTTAGGAGACTGAGGGTTATCTATTCATTCTGAAGTTAAGATTTTTATCTTACGAATCTAACCAATTAGATACCATTAGATGCACATAATTAAAGAAGAATAAAAAAGGAAGAAGACTAGTTGCAAAGATAGATGGTCTAGAGAGCCAGATTCTCTTTCTTCTTCTTAGTGTTTGTGAGCTTTTAATGTTTGTGGTACGTAGTTCTGAGCACTATAAATTCCACATGTTGTATCCAGAAAGAATTAGAATCCACTCTTTAGTATCCCCATTTCTTTAACTCCTCTACGATAAGTTTTCCACGAACCCAATTGGAAATTAAAAACAGAAGATCAGAGATTGTTAGTGTTTGTTTACATTCATTTAGTGTTCAGTAATACTAAATAGGGTTTCTATGGTGTGTTGGAGTCTCGAAGAACGATCTTGCATGTATAAAAGCAACATTTTAAGTTCAGCTTGGTCAATAGGTTATTGTTTTTGCCTTTTGTGGGTCTACATACATGCAACTCTTTTGGAGTTGCTTGCTTTCATTATGCTTCTCTTTTTAATGCATCGATTATTTTTGTATTTCACCATCTTTGTAAGTCTTGTGTCTTCTTTTGAAAAGGTTCTATACTGAGGAGAGTTACCCATTTAAAAAGTGACCACTGATATGCAAGCAGTATCAATTTGTTGGATCAGTTATCAACACTTTAGGAGCCAACAATGTAATGTTGATTTTTAATACTTAATGTATTAGGCTCAATCTCCATTGGCAATGACTTGGGCTTTTTTCATCCTTATTATGTACTTTGTGCATTGCTTAAAATCACTTAAATAGTAATAGTTCTTACTCGTTTTGGTGTATCAGTTGACCTAGAATGGATGTTCACTTCTATTTTACAAGGTCTGCAAGGTGACTCCTATTGCAAGGGGCACTTAAGTCTGAAAATATACTGCACTCACAAAATGGATTTTTTGATATAAATTTCTCTGAGTTGTTTGCCAAAAATACTGACTCTGAAATTGATATTGTATTTAATGGTGCGGTAAGGATTAGCTTTAATTTATTATTTGCGAATCATTAGTGTGTTGAATCTGCCATTGTTGTGGTTGTAACTTTGATGTCACACAACACAATATTTAACAAAAAATAGAAGAAAGGATTTGGAGATCCCGAAGAAACCCTACTTAGTATAGCTCTACACTTTTTCTTCAATCGATGATCATATTTTATTCTTTGGGTGATAAAATAGCCCAGTTTTGTATTTTTCTATTGGTGTCTGGGAAACAATTTTGGTTTCAAGTTTCATTGAGTTTATGCTCTGTATTTATGTGCTTTGTTTTGTTTTTTATTTGGATTTGGTTTGAATTTTGAGATTTGAATTGAGCTTTTGTGGGGTTTTGGTTTTTGAAAGATCTTAAAAATAAATTTCAGAAATCTAATTTTGGAAGCAGAAATTCTTTTTATTTTTATTTTTTTAATTGTCTAAGTTTTTGGCCTTTTCTCTCTGTTTCTTGAATATCGAACTTCCTATTCAAATCATATATCTAAATGTATTATCTTGGTTCTAAGTGATTTTTCTGTACTCTTACTTTTAATCCCTTCATCATATTATTCCGACCTCTACATCATTTTTATTATTCCGTGTTTAGAAAGTGATGGTTAGTTTGATTATGTTAAGTTTAAACTAATGCCTACATGACTCTTGTCATGTTTTTCTGTAGGTTGATGACGTTGGCAAACTTCTTAGGGGTATATCAATTAGTTTAAAAAAATAAAAAAAGGTTGTTACTGATTTTCAGCTGTAAGATCCAAGCATGTTTTATGACAATTGCTTGAATCTAACTGTTGTAAGCCCATAATAGAAATATTGTACTTAGAGTATGCACAGCGGTGGAGGGGTAAAATGCAAATTCGTTGGTTAAAATTTGCAATTTACCAAGGTATTAACCCCCATTACAGGTGTTGGATGCTAGGACTGAGAAGGTACAAGATACTATCATTTGGAGGGCATCTGAAGCAGTGTTGCAAGCATACCACATGGTTTTGTTTTTAAATATGGTTGTTACTTATTTTTATTTATGGAAATTATGTGACATTAGAGTTTTATGGTTTTCTTTTAATGATGAATGTGAAACTTCTCTAAAAGTTGCTGCCCTTCTTCACAGTTCTCAGTGTGATCAATATCAGCGTAGGCTACAAAAGGATGCGTTCGAGTGTTATTGGGGTAATATCCTACTTCGGTATTCAATGCTGGGATAGATGTATCTTTTGGGAAGGTAATCTACTTGCAGTATATCTATTCTTGTCTGTTTCACCATCCTTGTAATCCTTTTCTTTTTATAATTTGATTTTCAGGTTCATATATGGATAATCTTTTGAGGAATGCTAGCAAGCTATTCCCAAAAGAGTAGCATCAATGCGTACACACTATAGAACCAAAAAACAACACTTGGTTACCTTAGTTTCTGGCATCATTTTACTTAGTTAACAAAAAAACAGCACTTGAGATTTTTATTTGATTTGGTTTAGATGTGCAAGGAGATGATAAAGTTTTTTTTTCTTTAAATCACATTTTCCAATATTCCAGGGATTACTGCAAAATTTAAATTAAATGTTTTTCGTTTGTTATTTAAAAATGGTATCATTGGAGAATAGGTCTTTTAAGCCTTAAATTAAATGTTTTTCATGCTACTCTTTTGGGAGTTTCTTACTTGCATGATGCTTATACTTTTAAGCCTTTTGTGTTTCGCCCTCTTTTTAACCCTTTTGTCTTCTTTACAAGGTTCTCTCTTATCAATACTGAGGAAAGTTGCCCATTTAAAAGGTGACAACTGTTTTGCAAGCAGTATCAGTTATCAACACTTGAAGAGCAAACAATGTAATGTTGATTTTAATTACCTTATAATGTCGTAGAATATGTTATTTGATTCATCCATATTGTGTACTTTGTGCATTGCATAATATGACTTAAATAGTAATACCTCTTACTAGTTTTAGTGTATGAGTTGAATTAAATTGTTGTTCACTTCTTATTTACATGGTCTGGAAGGTGGCTTCTATTCCAGGGGACACTATTGTCTTGAAATATACTACACTCACAAAATGGATCTTCTTGATATAAACTGATTTGGAGTTGTTTACCAATATAGTGACTCTAAAATTGATATCATATTTACTTGTATAACAAGTACTTACTTGTTCCTCTTGTCTAGCAATTAAGGATTAGATTCAGTTTATTCATTTTGTTTTCTCAACCAAAATTATACTAAATATTTGTTACTATTTGTGAAGCATTAGGGTGTTGAATCTGCCATAGTTGTAGTTGTAACTTTAATGTCAGACAGCGGAATATGTAACAAGAAATAGTAGAAAGGATTCGGAGATCCCGAAGAAACCCTACACTGCTCTTTCTTTCTTATTGTTTCTCATTCTTGACATCGAAGAAACCTACTCCGAAGTAAGAGAATATTTCCTTTCACCACTTTTTCAGAACATTAAGCGCTTCTTCTTCTTTTAGGGTTTTTGGTTTGCTCTCTCTCTCTCTCTCTCTCTCTCTCTCTCTCTCTCTCTCTCTCTCTCGCACCCTCCCTCTTTAGTATAACTGTACACTTTTTCTTGAGTAGATGATTATATTGTATTCTTTGGATGATAAAATAGCCCAGATTTGTATTTTTATTGGTTTGAATTTTTGGTTTGGGGGAAACAGTTTTGGTTTTGAGTTTCATTGAGTTTATGCTCTAAATTCCTGTGCTTTGTTTTGTTTTATATTTTGATTTGGTTTTAGTGGTTTGCAGTAACTGTGGATGGATCAGTGGGATTGGTAGCAGTGGTGCAACTTGGGTTGCTTTTGCTGGGTTCATCAACAAGTGGCAAGAAGGGCATCAAAGCAGCATCTTCCTCCACTATCAAGTATACCCTTTCTTCTTATTTCATTAGATTTTTCAACTGGTTTCTACATCTGTCGTGGAGCTTCTATTTCTTTGTTTTTTGTTTTTTTTCTGTTATATCACTGCGCTTAAATTAAAGATCTGAAAAGTTCATTTAGCTTTGTATTAGAAAATCCATCTCTGATCTTCATATGTCATCTTGGAGGATTTTTAATGTCATTCTATCTGTAAACCTTAACAGAACCTTCTGAAAGGAACTCTCTTAATGATCCAAGTAAAGAAAACATGGTGGTTATTAAATATGTCAAAACCCATAACCTACACAAAACCTCCTGAAACAAATGCTGGCTTTGAACTCTTTTTATGTAAAGATTGGTGCTTATTAATATAATCTGAACATCTTATCCTTTTTTCCAGTGGGTTTCATCAACAAACTGAAGTCTTAATAAATGTCGGAGGCAGTTCAATGTTGTGGTATTGCTGTCTTTTTTAAGTTAAGGGTTTTTGTTTCCTTCTATAACCCCCATTATAGGTGGTGGTAGATTCTAGGACTGACAGTGTATAGATATTATCATTTGGAGAGGCATCTGAAAGAGTGTTGCAAGCATACCACATGGTTTTGTCATTAAATAAGGTTGTTACTTGTTTAATTTGTCGACATTATGTGACATTAGAGTTTTATGGTTTTCTTTTAATGATGAATGTGAAACTTCTCTAAAAGTTGCTGCCCTTCTTCACAGTTCTCAGTGTGATCAATATCAGCGTAGGCCACAAAAGGATGCGTTCGAGTGTTATTGGGGTAATATCCTACTTCGGTATTCAATGCTGGGATAGATGTATCTTTTGGGAAGGTAATCTACTTGCAATATATTTATTCTTGTCCATTTCACAATCTTGGTAATCCTTTTAATACATATATTAAATTTTCAATCATATATGGAAAATTGAGGAATGCAAACAATCTATTCCTAAAATAGTAGCATCCTTGTGTACACACAAAAGCAAAACAAAAACAGCACTTTTTTACCATAGTTTCTGCATCATTTTATTTAGTTAACTAAAATGTTGAGATATTTTAATATAAATAGTGAACTCCTTTTACACATACCATAGAAGTAGACTTTTGGAAAATTAAGACTCCGAGGGAAACATGATATCAAACATAATACTTGCTTGTCTTCTTATATCCTTTGTCATTGTAACGCCCCAAATTCTAATTACTGTATAAACCAGAAACCAAACTCATGACTCGATACCTCAAAACCAAAACGATAACTTTCAATCTAAAATCCAGTCCAAAACATAGGCCCAAATAAAATTCCTACCAAAAGGGTAACTCAAAAAAAAATTTGATCAACATCACACTAGCTTATACAAATAAGGAAACATGATAGTCAATAAATTAACATCAACAACAACAAAGATGATTTGTTATCCTTTTATGTTGAACCGCACCGCGGCTACCTACGTACCCAAATAGGGATCAAGCATAACGTAGTTCAAAAGAATACTCACAAGGTGTCTACATCACATTTCAACTTTCGAGCAAGTCCAACCACCTTACCTAATTTATCAACAAACACAATAAGCAACTCTACATCTAGCATCTAACATCGGGATCTCCATATTTCAAGTTCACTCAATCTATACCTCCATCTATCTACCCCACCTTTTGTGGTCCACAAGTTAACCCTATTGTGCACTGGGTGAACTTCTGTTAACATGGACCCTTTTCGCTCAATATGTGGGTAACCAGCTTCAGCTAGGTTCACTATAACGTCCCAAATTCGGATCCTCAGGTCGGCCGCCCCTGAAACTCAAACTTAGGGACATTCCAAGATACCAAATACACATCTATCGTACATGCTAGTACATGGCAACAACGAATAAATATGGAACTCACAAGTCAACACAAATCAAATAATATTAAAAACTGTCATTTCTTAAATAAAAAAAAATTATAATAATAATAATAATAATAATAATAATAATAAAAGTGTAGAATTTGAAAGGATAAAAATAAAACTAAAGTGAAAGAGTCTTCGACACGCAGGTCATAATCCCGAATAAAAGATATAAAACTGAATAATTACTATCTACCTAGAAGAAAATAACTCAAGCCTCCAAACTCCTCTACAAAGCAGGTCTGTTGTTCTCCTTGCTCTCTGTGTGCTGTAAAAATAACAGCTGGGTCAAAACCCAACAATAACAGATTTCCATAAACCTATAATCCTGGTAGACAAACCCAACCAGAATAAATATAACGAAAGAACACAATATTTCCATTAATATAGTAACTCTAGAAATTTTAAGCTCTACAACAATCAGTTAGTGGAACTTATGCTCCCAAAAGCTCGCTATGTTATCTGTATAAAGTTCTAGGTTAACCCCCTATTTAACTTTATCAACATGTGGTCCACAAGCTAACCCAATAGTGCACTAGGTATACTTGTGTTAACATCAACCCTTATCACTCAATATGTGGGTAACCAGCTTCGGCTAGGTTCACCTTCATCGTCTCTTATGCGACCCCTCAGTCATCGCATATTTACACATAGAGAGGGTCGAGCCCATACACCAAACACATTTGATTTTGTCATCATCACAAGTTGTTAATCAAGATCAACCTACGAATGTCTTTATGTATTATTCTCCTCTCATACATATTCGCATGACATCTTGTGTCTTCATCAGAGAGTTTTATATGTAAAATATCACATCTATAGCTCTTTGTACACACATAGTTAACCAAGCACCTTTCTAATACTACTCAATGTATGCAAACGATCTAATCCCAACAATCAGTTTAATATCAGTATACTATCAGAGTCTATAAGTCATAAACATAGTTTCAACATATAAATATCTCCAAAACATTCATATATCTGATTCTACGTAATCAATGGTACCTAGATTAGGTATGACTAGGTTGAATATGAATATGATGGCATCATATGTTTATTTATATATTCTCTACAACTAGCTTCAATACAACATAAACATACACTATATAACTTGTGCTAACATGATTTCTCTACTAGAACATACATATGATTGATTCTAACATGTATTTGATCCATATAACGAGTATAATTCCGGTTTCAGCATGTTTATAGCCCTAGGTCAGATTTACATGTTATTTAAACCTGTTCATGAATGCTAAAGCAGGTCTAATCATTAATTCAGCATGCAAATGGATACTTATATAGGTGTAAACATGAATTCAGTATCTATATAATTCGTATAACTGATATAAACTCGACTTATCATATACATACACAAGCACACAACTGATATAACTTGACTACACATAAATAAACCCACGACTATAACTAATGGGTTCCTTTATGTCTTTTAAGTTTAGTTATAAATTGGGCCCACACTAAATATACCCATACTAAAGACTCCCAAACTAAATACACCCCTACTAAAGACACCCAACTAACATATACAAAACACTGGGTATTACATTCACCTTCATCATTCCTCATACGACCCATCGGTCATCGCATGACTACACATAGAGAGAGTCGAGCCAACCACCTATTGTTGAGATTCACATCATCATCTCAAGTTGTTCACAACTAATTATTTCATTCTGAAGTTAAGATTTTTATCTTACGAATGTAACCAATTAGATACCATTAGATGCACATAATTAAAGAAGAATAAAAAAGGAAGAAGACTAGTTGCAAAGATAGGTGGTCTTGAGAACCCGATTCTTCCTTCATTCTTACTGTTTGTGTACTTTTAAAGTTTGGGGTACGTAGTTCTGAGCACCGTAAATTCCACATGTTGTATCTAGAAAGAATTAGAATCCACTCTTTAGTATCCCCATTTCTCCAACTCCTCTTCGATAAGTTCTCCACTTACTCAATTGAAAACTAAAAACCGAAGATCAGAGATTGTTAGTTTTTGTTTACATTCATTTAGTATTCGGTAATACTGAATAGGGTTTCTATGGTGTGCTGGAGTCGCGAAGAACGATCTGGCATGTATAAAAAACAACATTTTAAGTTCAGCTTGATCAATAGGTTATTGTTTTTGCTTTTAGTAGGCATGCACTCATGTAACACTTTTGGGAGTTGCTTGCTTGCATTATGGTTCTCTTTTTAATGCATCGATTATTTTTGTATTTCACCATCTTTGTAAGCCTTGTGTCTTCTTTTGAAAAGGTTTTTTACTGAGGAAAGTTGCCCTTTTAAAACTGACCACTGATATGCATGTAATATCAGTTTGTTGGATCAGTTATCAACACTTTAGGAGCCAACAATGTAATGTTGATTTTAATTACTTGATGTATGAAACTCGATCTCCATGGGCAATGATTTGGCTTTTTTCATCCATATTCTGTACTTTGTGCATTGCTTAATATGACTTAAATACTAATAGTTCCTACTTGTTTTATTGTATCAGTTGACCTAAAATGGTTGTTCACTTCTATTTTACAAGGTCTGCAAGGTGATTCCTATTGCAGGGGGCACTTAAGTCTGGAAATATACTGCACTCACAAAATGGATCTTCTTGATATAAACTGTTCAGTGTTGTTTGCCAAAAATAGTGATTCTTAAATTGATATTGTATTTAATGGTTGTTCACTTCTATTTTACCAGCTTCGTTTTCTTCTTTTTACTGTTTCTAAGATTTTAAAGTTTGGGGTACGTAGTTCTGAGCACCTTAAATTCCACATATTGTATCCAGAAAGAATTAGAATCCATTCTTTAGAATCCCCATTTCTCAGTTCTCCATGAA
Organism: Macleaya cordata; assembly: GCA_002174775.1. Classification (NCBI taxonomy): domain Eukaryota; kingdom Viridiplantae; phylum Streptophyta; class Magnoliopsida; order Ranunculales; family Papaveraceae; genus Macleaya; species Macleaya cordata. Next base: position 317,306 of record MVGT01004145.1, on the reverse strand, counting down.
CCCAATTGGAAATTAAAAACAGAAGATCATAGATTGTTTGTTTTTGCTTAGATTCATTAGGGTTCAGTAATACAAAGTAGGGTGTCTATGGGGTGTGTTGGAGTCTTGAAGATCGATCTAGCATAAATGAAAAACAACATTTTAAGTTCATGTTTTTTTATCTTAAATGAAAAACAACATTTTAAGTTCATGTTTTTTTATCTTGACTTTAAATCTCTGTGATTTTTATTTGATTTGGTTTAGATCTGCAAGGAGATGCTGAAATGTTTTATCTTTAAATCACATTTTCCAATGTTTTAGGGATTACAATTAAATTTAAATAATTGTTTCAGATTTCTTATTTAAAAAAGGTATCAAGAGAGTACATGTCAGTAGGTTAATTTTTGTCTTTTAGTAGGCCTGCACCCATGCTACTCTTTTGGGAATTGCTTGCTAATATTATGCTTATCTTTTTAATCCCATCGATTATTTTTGTATTTCACCCTCTTTTTAATCCTTGTGTCTTCTTTTGACAAGGTTCTCTCTTATCATTACTGAGGTGAGTTACCCATTTAAAAAGTGACAACTGATAAGCAACCAGTATCTGCTTGTTGGAGTGCTATCTTGCCTGTGACTATTAAGGTAGTGAAACTGTATTCTAAGCTTTTGTTTTGGCTATTCAAAATCAAATAGGTGGATGTTGCGTCGTAAGAAACTTTCCACATAGGTGGATGCAGGGCCTGAAGGCCCAGAACAATTGTGAAATATTCCTGTAATACCCGATATTTTTATTATAGTATGTTGTATTATTTGTATTTTATTTAGTATGTGTGTAAATAACATCGGTTGAATGTGTTTAGTATTTTGGTGTTTGGGGGCTAATTTAGCTAAACTAGGTTAGGATTAATCTAACCTAGATTATGTAGACCTAGTCTTGTAAATTTAAATGAGGGGACCAATTAGTAATAGTTTCCCCTTATCCTACAACCAAACATTTAGAAAATTTAATTTATTTAGAAATCCAACTTTTTAGGAAACCTATTTGTGGTGGGTCAAATTTAGTTTCTAATTTTATTATTTTCGTACTAGCTGTTTGGGAGGTATTTTAGAAAGTCCTAAAGTCTTCTTTTAGAGTTGTTTGATGCTTAGAAAGTGTCCTTAGGTTATGGGATAACTTTGGTAGCAAGTTTTCAAGTTTTTAGTAGGTTTAAGACCCTTTTATTAAGAGTTATAAATATAAGATGATGTCCCTAGTACAAAAATTAGAGGTGGTTTTTGAATAATAATTGGAACATAAGGGTCGAGAGAGAAGAAGAGATCAACAACTAGGGAGAAGAAACCCTAGACTATAAAGTTGAAGAAGATGGAATATCTGAGTACAGATAAGTTTCTTATCCCTACAGTCCTTGTAGCCTCTCCCAATAGAGTAGTAGTTCTTATAACTATACAAAGGCATGTTAAAATCTGATTTAGTATTGTTTTGCATGCTAAAATCATAACTATATTTGTATTAGTGTTCATATATATGATGTGATTATATAATACCAGTTTTATGCGTATATATACAAGACGAACCAATGCTACATCAGTTATCTACTTAATATTCTTGTTATAATCAAGTTTTACAGCAGTTACATGGTGTTTATGCATGTTGTTTCAAGTTTACATCAGTCCTAGGGTTTATATATATGTTGTAATCAATCTTACAATAGATTTATGGTTTATATGTGGGCTGAAATCATGAATACACCTGATCTAGGACTTTATATGCTTGTTGTAATCAAGTTACATCAGTTATAGAGTTGAAATACATGCTTTTACAATAGTTGTATCGTTTATACTTGTTGTAATTAAGTTTACACTAGTTTTATGCTTAATATGCATGTTGAAATCGATCTTATGGTTGTTATGGAGTATGGAATTATGCTGAAATCATATTTAAACTAATATATCTATGCTGGAATTATATTTAAAGTAATGAATCAATGCTGGAAAATAGGAATATTCCTATCTTAGGTTGAAATATGTGTTGAACTCAAATCTATAACCAATTAATGTCATATTTATTTATTGAAAATAGTTCTACACATATTCTAGTATTAATTACGTGCTGAAAACCGATCATGTGTGTGCTATGGGATCCATATGTGTGTTGGAGTTAATCTATCGGTCGTTTATAATAATAGTTTGTCAATTCGTATATGGTAGTGCAAATTACTCGGTTGACCTTGGGTTTACCTAATCTATTAATGTGGTGTGTTGTGACTATAATGTTTGAATGTAGTCTAAATTATTATGCAAGTATAAAGGAAAGATGAATAATAGCCATGAATAGTAGATTATCAATGTAAGATATTGGTTGAATCAGTTTTAAATAACTTCTTAATGTGAATATGGTGTTTGGTGGTTGGCTCGTTCTTCTATGTTTGCATTTTATGCAATGACCGAGGTGTCGCATTCGAAATTTATGGAGGTATATCCTACCCGAGGCGGGTTACTTGTTTATTAACGGAGAAGAATCGATGCTAACACAAGTTAACCTAATGCATAATTGGTTAATTTTGTGGATCACCAAATTGGAAAAAAAAATGAAATGAAGAATACATTGAGTAAACTATTGGAGGGCGAAGCCTGCTTAATTTAATTGAAGAACATACCTACTTCAGTTGTTAGATGTAGGGATATACATTATGTTTGTTAGGAGAATGTGTAAATTGGTTGAATTTGCACTAAAGTTGAAAAGTGATGTAGACACCTTGTTCTGAGTGTTCTTGTGAACTACGTAATGCTTGATCCCTATCTGGGACGTAGGCAGCCGCGATGCGGTTCAGCATAAAAATAGAACAAACTCATTTTTGTTGTTGTTGGTGTTGATGAATGTCAACGTTTTCTTGACTGTGTAGCTAGTGTGATGTTGATTGAAATTTTTGGACTTAGTTTTAGGTCGAAAGTTATAGGTTTGGTTGTAAAGTATCGAGTCATTAGTTTGGATTCGGGTTTAAACAGTAATTAGAATTTGGGGCGTTATAATTCCACCTTGGGTGTGACCCATAGTTCAGATCTTTGCTAGTATTTGGTAAAACTTACCTTTAGTTGATAATTAACTGTTGTGGAAGCGTTTAATTCTTCAAACACGAAAATACTCAAACTCTGAATCTTACTACACAAAAACTGAATACAAAGAGTGGTTGGCATCCTTATTAATAGGTTAATAAGCCTTGCAACCCAAACAAGAGATAAAATGTAGAAAATCTGAAATAATAAATTACCTAAAGCATATCCGACATGACTCTGGTCATGTTTTCCTGTAGGTTGACCACGTTGACAAAGGTCTAAGCGGTTATGTCTACTTTTTAAGAACAATAGAAAGAGATGTCAAATTAGCCATAGAAAGCATTGGTGTATCGCTAAGAAACCCATTTTAACTTAAACATGTGGGTGCCCAAATTGGAATGATGGATGCAACAATTGAAACTCATGGAAGAGTTGTTTCTTTAAAATAAATTCGGATGCTTTTTCATGTTAGATTACCCCTAATAACACCAACCTGATTAGTTAATAGCAAATGTTTGTGTTGAAACTGATACACCATTAAATGATTTTAAGCTGTTTCTATTGAATTTGGTGCCAAGCAGTTTTTGCTCTATGTTATGAGTCATTTAACCTTTTAGACAACAAAAATTGATTAGGTTGTAGAAATCTTGTGTTGAAATAAATACGGTATTTAAGGATTTAAAACTGTTTTTAGAGAATGTCGCAAAGCAATTTATGCTTTATGTTATGAGTAATTTAACCTGTTAGGCATCTAATCTAAGCCACATTTCCTGTAAATCTGAAGTCTTACATTGTGCCGTAGAATTGCAATAGTTGGTATAATCATTTGTGCATACTAACTGATGGAAGTTTGCCTTGCTCTCTATTTGGGACCAAAATACCAAGAATCAGCTTGGTAAGTGGTTTTAAGCTGTAGGATCCATGCATTTATTATGATAATTGCTTGAATTCAATGGTTTTAAGGCTATGATAGAAAAATACTCCTAAATTAAGTTAAATTTTTGGTATATTGGTGTGTGGATTAAGGCAAACATTTCACGAGTTAGGTCTGCAGAATATTGTTACTTGGTGCAGTACTTTCACTAGCTTGATCCTAGGTACTCACATTAAAAGTTTCCTTCCACACTACTTTCACTAGCTTGATCCTATGTTGTATTAGGTGAATTGTGTGAAGAGTTAGTATTAATGTGGCGTGTGTGAGTCTGGGGTGTTGGTTGCAGTATGGATCGATCACTATAAATGGTAATGATACCAATGCTGCAACTTAAAATTTTAAGTCTGGTTGCAGTTTCTAAATGTGAGCCATGCCAATGTCTTCAATAATTAAATATTTAAGCCTGCCCTAGTTGCATCCTTAGAATGGTATAGTGATGGCAATGTATGTGATAGTGGTATTATTGTTCTTTCGCTATCAAAACAGTAATACAACCAATAGAACTTTGAAATTTCAGAATGGAGATCTATCAATTGTGTGGGAATCTTAACACCTACTATTCCGAACATGGTGTAGCATAAAAGTACCTCTAGTAGAATGGACTTTCACTAACTTAAGGAGTTATTGGGCAACTGCAAATATAATGAAATTTTTACAAGTTGGGGAAGTCTCATAAAATTGCATGAAGTTGTTGGGCTATGTAGCACTCCTGAGCTCACTGATCCATGTTTTTGTTTCACTCACAAAATCAGCCTATGTATTGGTTTTTAGCATTGGTTGAGCATTTTTCTGTCATGGGCATAAAATGAATTATTCAATCTTGAGTTAAGTGGAGTGTATCATAATAAATATACTCTGGTCTAGTTGCTAAAAATCACTTGTTCGGCTGATTTTTTAAGATTGGAGTTCATCAGTAGAGATAGGCCAAACTTTCATGAATTAGTGAGTTTGGTACTGCCTATGGCCTGATGATGCAATTTTATGAGACAAAACTATGAAAGACTGCTTTAGTCACTGACTATTTATTTTGGTGCTCGTGAATGAAGGTTACACAACACGATCTGTATGTTTTGTGAAGTACGCATATCCTCAATTTTGAATTTTAGAATGTTTCACGCTTTTTTCTTCGTGGCCTCTCGTAAAATTAGGGATTGTTTGAAGTTGTTGTGCCAAGTGGCACTACTGAGACTCAATATGGATGTTTGTTTATTAAACTTATGAAATCTGCTTAATTAGTTATTTTTAGCAACTGGTTTGAGCAATTTTCTATGATGGGCATAGTATATGATTTTCCATCAAATGTATCTAATTAGTGACTTGAGTTAACCAATAGAAATAGGCCAAACTTTCATGACTTAGTGAGCTTCATACTGTTACTGATCATGCAATTTTTTGAGACGCACTTCACCAAGACTGATTTAGTCAATGACTTTTTATTTTGGTGCTCGTGAATGAAGGTTACGTGGCATTAGCTAGTGTTTTGATCTGTATGTTTCGTGAAGTATGCATAGCCTCAATTGCAATTTTTAGAACTGTTTTGCGCATTTTTTTCTTTGCGGTGTTCCTTGAAAATGGGGATTGCATGAAGTTGTTGTGCTAAGTGGCAATCCTGAGACTCAATATGTTTATTGTTTTGTTTGTGCTACTCTTGAAATCAGCTTAATTAGGGATATTTAGCATTGGTTTGAACATTTTTCAGTCATTGGTAGAATATCAACTATTTGATCCACTTGCTAGAAATCGCTATACCGGGCTGATTTTATTAGTTCAGTTCATTAAGAAATAGGGCCGAACTTTGACAAATTAGTGAGCGTCAAGGTCACCTCTGCGCAGCATGAATTTCTGTTTTAATGTATTTGTTTGGTGATTCTTACTATTGCTTTGCATATTTCGGAATCATGGATATAAAACTATTGTTTTAATTTCAGCAACCCTTTATTTTATGAAATAAAATAGTTTTCTTGAGTCTTTTGACATATCCCACTACAACTTTATATTTCATTTGACAGGTACCCAATGTTTCAAACAAATTAGACAATACCCTTATCACCTTGGTCAATTGTGACACTTGGCGTATTTAAAGGATTGGTTTTCTACGACTCATGAGAGTTTCTTTCTTAGTTTATAAGTCACAGCATGAAAGAGTTGTTGACTTGTTTATTTCAGGTAAAGTTTCAATTACTTTTTTGGATTAGGTTATACTAATGGGTAATGACATCAACATAGTTAATGTTATAGCAAAATATTGTGTTGAAATGATACAATATTATCCCTAAAAAGAAATGATACAATTCAACCTGATTTATACTATTTTTTGGTATTAAGCATGGCAGATTTCTTGACATATCTGTTTGTAGGATGAGATAATTACGGAAGTGTGGAGCATCTTAATTGTAACTGACACGGTTAGTAAATTGTTTTAGGAAATGGGATTTTATTTGCTTTAATTTATCTCTGCTTTTATCTGTGAACGCTCAAGTTTCTATATGTTTGTTTATCTGAGCATCATTTGTTCGAGGGTTCTACTCCATTTTATGGGTTATTTGTTTGTTAATCTGTTAATGTATATTTAATTAGTGAACTACATTTGTTAAACTTTAGGTTTTCATATTGATTTGTGGGTTATGTTGTTTTGTTTAATTAAATATTAGGTTTTGTTACAATTTTTCTTAGAAAATCTGAAATCTTATCCTAGAATTTGAAATCTTGGTTTTTCTTTTCTGTTCTGGTGTAATGCGCTCTGCAATCCTGTTAATGTTTATGTTTATAGTTAAAAATGTTAAGTTTTCTCATTGATTTGTTGGTTACGTTGCTTTGTTTTATTAAATGTTGTGTTTTGGTATATTTCTTCTAGTTAAACTGAAATCTTATCCTAGAATTTGAAATCTTAGTTTTAAACATGTAATTCATTGTTGTCTACTTGTCTTGGTTTTTATTTCCTCTGTTTGTGTAGATTAGAATTCTTTTCTCTTCAGGTGTAATGCACCATTCAGTCCTAGGAATAGAGGATGAAAGTTTAATGTTTTGAGCCAAGCGTATGTAAGCGCCTCTCTTATTCTTACAAGGCTCACGTGTTATTCCTTGTGGGAGATAGTGTTGATTAACTGTCGTATACTTTGCATATGGAATCCAAAATAGGCTGAAAATGCAAATGAGATCTTGAACCTTGGCATGGATAGTAACCTTGCAACCGTTTTATCTGTACTATGATGTTTCCCTTTATTGATCGCTTTAGGCTAATTAGTGAAGGGTAGAATAGTTCTTTGATGTTTTACAGTTATTATATATAAGTTGGAATGGCTCATTAGGTTGTAATTATACTTTTGATAATGAATTGAAGAATCAGCTAGAAGCCTGATTATTCCCTCTACCGTTTCTTTCTATTATTCCTTTCTTGAATCCTCTCGTATTTATCTATGTCGTGTATCTCTTTCGTCTCTTAGTGTATCTCCTTGAGGATCTCTGTATCGTTTCTTCTCTTTCCCTTGACGACTTCCGTTGTGCTGCATCATGATATATTTTCTTAACTAATTGGTTCTTCTTCTTTTTTGTCCTTTAGGCTCGGTTGTCCTACCCTATAGCCTGCTTCTATTGATTCTTAGGGTTATCACTTTTTTCAATAAATTATTTGTGCCATTTCAAAAAAAACTAATTGATTCTTTTAGCATATATATATTTTTTCTTAATACACCGCAAAGCGGAACGTGTAACTTAAAGATGGTTGAGATCATACCAAGTTGATATTAGTAGAGTCAGAATTCTACCAGTGGCATGTTTGTTCACCGTTAGGGGGGTGATAATTGTCGAACCCTTCAACACTCTATGAGCACCCCCACATTTTAAAGAAAACATGGGTCCAGCTCTGTTTTATGTTTTCTTTAAAAACAAATTGAAGAAGAAGAAAATGGAAGAAATTTCAGAGGGAAATTTTTGGAATCATCAAAACCTTCAGTGTTTATTGGCTTCAAAACCTACACATTTTCTCTTTCACACAAAATCTTGCGATACAATCACCGTTCTCTCTGATTTACAGTAGGGATGTATGCATGAGCAGAATGTCATACCGATTTCTGGGGTTTTTATCTATTCATCTATGTTCTTGTCGTCTCTACTCGCCATCTCTCAACTGAAACTAAGTTTCTAACAAATCTTCTTAGTAGTATGGAATTTTTTGAGTGTTTGTAAACCTAGATTGAAGATTTATTTTTTGACAAACAACCCAAGATTGAAAGTTGTTAACTTTTCAAAGGAATTTTAGCGTGAGATTATGATTAGGATTATTTGGACCCAGTACCATATCACCTAGACCGAAGGGATAAAATGTTTGAGATATATTACTTTGAATTTATTATTGACAAACAAATAAACAATCATGTGGCCAACATGGAGAAGAGCGGAACTGGTGAGGATTTGTATAATCATACCTTTTTGTTTTCTGTGTGCTATCCTTTTTTGTTTTTTGTTTTTTACACAGTATGCTTTCAACTATGTGGCACTCCTGAGACTCAATATATTTGTGTGTTAAACTTATGAAATCTGCTTAACTAGTGATTTTTAGCAACTGGTTTGAGCAATTTTCTATGATGGCCATAGTATATGATTTTTCATCAAATGTATCTATTTTTTATTCAAATTCTCGGTAATTAGTGGGAAGGATACTACGATACTTATTTATTCTAATTGAATCTTCCATTGAAGTAATTAAAGACTCATTCGTATTCATACTTGAGCATGTATACCATTTTTTGATTGTTCCACGATAGGGTTCGTCCGAAAAACGATCATAGCTTTGAGACAATGTGTTTGCATTTAAAAAAATAAGAGGGTTTGTTTTATCATATTAATTTTAAACTAATTTCTACATGAATCTGGTCATGTTTTCCCGTAGGTTGATGAAGTTGACTAAGGTCTAAGGGGGATATGTCTTCTATTTTGTAAAACACTAGAAAGAGATATCAAATTATCCATAAACAGTGTTGGTGTATCTCTAAGAAACTCTTTTTATCTTTTAAAACATTGGTTGATGGATGCAACAATTGACTCAAGGAAGAGTTGTTTCTTTAAAATAAAGTCAGATGCTTTTTCGTTTTAGATTACGACTAATAACACCAACCTGATTAGTTTATCACCCATTTTTGTGTTGAAACTGATACCATATTTAATGATTTAAAACTGCTTATAGTGAATATGGTGACATACAATTTGTGCTCTATGTTACGATTCATTTAACCTGTTAGATGACACAAACCTGATTAGTTTATACAAATTTTTCCATTGAAATTGATATGATATTTAATGATTTGAAATTGTTTTTAGTGAATATGGTGTGAAGCAGTTTATACTCTATTTTATGAGTAATCTAAACTGTTGGGCATTTATCTAACCTACATTTCATGAAAAACTTAAGTCTTCATTGTGCTGTAAAATTGCAACAGTTGGCATATTCTGTTGAGATTTGAGCATACTAACTGATGCATGTTCGTCTTGCTGTCTACCTGAGGCCAAAATACCAAAAATCAGCTTGATTATTGATCTTAACTTGTAGGATCCAAGCTTGTGTTATGATAATTGCTTGAATCCAGACCCATTGTAGAAAAATGCTCCTAAATTATGTTGATTTTTGGCATAGGCATGGATTAAGGCAAACATTTTGTGATTAGGTTTTCATACTGTTACTTGGTGCTGTACAAAACCCTCTTTCTTAGGTATGGGTTAAAAAAACCTATGTTATAAACATATGACTCAGTCAATTATCTATTATTGGGTTAATAAAACCCTCCCTCTTAGGTGTGGATTAAAAAAACCTACATTATAAACATATGACCCAATCTAAAACAACTAAATTTTTTAATTATCTAATAAAAAAATTTAAATTTGTTTTTTAAAAGAAGCTCCCATGCTTTGCACGAGATATAGGGGCTAGTATATATATATATATGAAGTAGGTTATATAGCTTCCCTTATATAACCCAATAATCATCGCTTGATCCCAACCGTTCATTCCTATTTTTTCAATGGTCGTCCAGTAGCCACGTGGTAAGTGATTTATACCTTTTGAGTTGGCTTATGTTATCAATTGGGCTAAAAGTGAAACATGTTTCAGAAAACCAGGGGTTTATATATATATATATATATATGAGAACGGATCAGAGTACATCGTTAAATGTACTGTCCCGTTACAGTTGCTCATAGCCCTACGATCTTCAAAAATTAATGGCAAGGATTGATGATGATGTGGCACTAATTTTAGAGCTTGAGCCGAGCTGAGCCGAGAGACTTTTATTGCTCTTTTTTTTTTAAAAAAAAGGCTGTCACTGACACATCACGTTACTTTGTTCCCCACTTTCCCATACAGTTTGTTTTTTTCCTAAAAACTATCTCCCACCTCATCCGTTTTAGAAGAAGCCGAAGATGAAGAAGGGCAGAGACGAAGACGAAGAAGAAGGGCAGCAGAAGACGAAGGGGAACTAATGTCTGATATGCTAACCCTTTTAAAGCTTCAAAATAGAACTCTACACTTCTGCTTTAGATGATTCACTCTCAACTCGTCCAGATCTGAGACCAGATTGTCGTCCTTCTTCTCCAAAATAACAAAAAATAAAATAATTGAAGAACAAAACCAGCGATGGCTTCCCAGAACCAGATCGCCGTCCAAATGGGGTTTCTTATTGATCGTTCTTGAATTTTTTTTCTTCAAGTATCTGTAAACTTTGTGAGAAGTCTTACTCATTGGGAGGGAGATGTCAATCCTTTATTCTTCTGCAACTGCATTGGACTTTCTTTACCATGTCCTGAATTTTTGTAATTTCTTTTTTTTTGTGAAATTGTTCTTTGTACTGAGCAGTAAAGACATCCCAAGTCCATGTAGTGTATACCTTGAGGGCAAAACTTATGAAGAAACCCACAAATTCAAGCTATGGTTATTGTAGATTTTCATCTAAAATGCATACATCAATCACAAAAAAATCTCAAGGCTATTTTGATAATAACCCAAAGATCAATCTATAAACCCACCAAAACCATCAAGGTCATCTTCACTCCCACACTTTTAAACCTAACTTGAAACCCTAAACGCACCTATTTTGAAATCCTATACCTCAGCAAAAATGAAAGAATTGAAGTCTTTGATGATGAATCTTTTTTATTTCTAAAAAAACTCCTAGGTTTGTATATACGAGCTCCGTCAACCACCATCTCCAATGTGCTTTATAGTTCACCGCATCTCCAAAGGCGGTGTAGACAGAGACGATGAAGAAGGTAGCTGAGATTTAGGGGAAAAATGAATTTTTCTCACATTTGTGTTTCTGTTTTGTTAAAGCTAGAGTTTTTTCGATTGAACTGATTTACTTCTCATAATCCATTCATCTTCGTCTTGAGGTGAAAGGAGAGATTTTTTTTTTTTAAGAAACAGGAAAAAAAATTTAAGGAGAAAAATGGATGAGGTGAGAGAAAGTTTTTAGAAAAAAAAAATGTATGAGAAAGTGGGGAGCAAAGTGACTGACAACTTTTCTAAAAACATAAGAGCAAAAGTCTCTCGCTCCGCTCAGGCTCGGCTCAAGCTCTAAAGTAAGTGCCATGTCATCATTAATCTTTGCCATTAATTTTTGAAGATCGCGCGGTTACGAGCAACTGTAACGGGACAGTACATTTAACGATGTACTCTGATCGATAACACCCATTCCCCTCGCTTCCCCCAGTCCACTGCCTCTATCCCTGCCTGGATCTGCCGAGCCCCGGCGAATACCCGTTGCCCTCTCTCTCCCTGAACCTAACTAATTCCCCTGTGCTTCCCTGTAAGACCTTTTATTCTATGATCTCATCTCCCGTATTAAAGAGCCCAGTCAAACCAAGCTGCACTTTAATACTTGAAACTACCCTACCTACCAACCCAATACATCAAAACTTATTATAATGGATCCTCCACAGCAAGAAGCCAACCTAAGTAAAGGTGACTCCCAATATAACTCAGATCGGGTTAGTGAGAAAGAAATATCCCAACTAACTGAAGCCATTAGCGACATGGAGGTTAATAGTGAAGAAGAACCAATTATTGAGCTTCCTCAAGAAGTTTTAGTTGAAGCTCAAGCAGAATGGAGAAATTCTCTCATTGGGAAAGTAATCACGGATACCTTCTTTGAACCAGAGAAGTTAATTAGAAACATAAAGACGTCATGGATTGACAAAGTTACAGTGATTATTCAGGAACTTCATGATGAATGCTTAAGTATAAAGTTTGAAAGGAAAGAATATCTAGAGTGGATTTGGGACAGAAGACCCTGGAGTGTCATGGGATACCCCTTAATCCTACTCAAATGGGAACCCTTTGTCCAACCATCGAATTTGCGATTTACTTTCCAGCCATTCTGGATTCAAGCACACAATCTTCCTCATGAACTGATGTCAGTCATAACTGGTAAGAGTATTGGAGCAGGATTCGGTGAAGTTATGGATGTGGATTACCTTGATACAAATAAGGATAAAAGAAAATTTTTGCGGATCAGAGTTCTTCTTGATATATCAAAGAGTCTACCGACAGGAACATGGCTGAAACTAGCAAAGGATAAACAGATCTGGGTGGATTTCCGGTACGAGAGACTCTCAAAATTCTGTTACAATTGTGGTCTGCTGGGACACACAGATATCTATTGTACTGCCCCACCAAAAGCAAAATCACCTTCAAGTCACAACGTCTATGGTCTTTTCCTTCGTGCGGAATCAAAAAGAGCAGAGAAGGACCGTCGGATCTCAAGTTTCCCGGCCAGAAACAACAGGTCAAACACATCGGAAAATGACCCACAAGGCCGATTGGCAAACCCGGAAGAAAGAAGAGCGACTCGCCCGAGTCAAAACCCATCTAGGGAGATGGAGATGGAGCCTGATCAGCTGATCAACATTAATGGCGAGCCTGTTTCGCTGACCAAACCTGCCCATCATGTCAAAATCAGTGAACTGAATGGTGAAAACATTAAAAATACTTCAACAAAGGAGGCTGCACTACAAGAAAAAACCTCTATTACAACGCTGGATTAACGTTGTTAAAATAATTTTACAACGTTTTAGCAAACATTGTGATATGGGGGAGTTGTAAAAAGTAGGGGACTTTTCGCAACTTTATTTTAATGTTGTAACCAACGTTGTCAAAGGTGTTATATACTTGTGGAAGAAGTTTGTCACAATATTTTTGCAATGTTGTAATTAACCTTTTAACAANTTAAAGAATCTAGAAAAAGGTAAACCTAATGCTCCTTTGGGCCCACAACTTGTCTCAAACCACATGAAGGACCAAAAAGGTGTGAAGCCCATACCCACTTTGATTGAGCCCAAAACCCAAACCAATTCCCTTTCAGACACAGAAACACCTAATCCAGCACCTATCAATAAGCAATCCCATATCCCTGCTGCTCTAGGCCAATCCCCGACCCAACACCCTAGGCTGGGGCCTGGAGACCTATGTGAGAGCGGAGATAGAGGCAGTGAATTGGGGTGTGGATCAAAGCGACAGGGAATGGAAGGGAACTCAGCCCAGGTACGTCTAAAACCCCCTTGGTTAAATGTTTATGTCTCTCTACTAGTCTTTATCTGTTTGCTACAATATGCTTACTAGAAGAGAAGTGACACTCTGTTTCTGAGTTTGGCTCGGATTCAACCCCTCAAACAAATAGCCTTGTTGCGGGAGGTAGGAAGGACCCTACCCCCGCAGGCGACATGAGTCTCCTCAGTTGGAACTGCCGCGGCTTGGGGAAGCCGGAGGCAGTTCGAGAGCTCCGGGAGCTCGTCAAACTGAATAACCCTGACATTCTTTTCATCATGGAAACAAAATGCAATGTTAATGTGGCAAAAAAGAAAATGCACTCCCTAGGTTACCTTAATGTTTCAGCAGTAGCTGCCATTGGTCGCAGTGGCGGTATTCATCAACTCAAACTGGGAAAATCTTTTTGCTAGTACCAGAGTCATGCATCTGCCCCGCATCAGCTCAGACCATAGTTCCATCCTAGTATGCTTTAAGGCTGATGAAAGTAACATCCCCAAACCTTTTCACTTCCTCTCAGCTTGGACAAAGGATCCCTCCTGCAAGGACATTATAGCTACATCTTGGAATCAAAATTTTAGGGGTTCCAATGCGTATAAACTCAAGCAGAAACTGAACCATACTAAGCATAATCTCAAGAGATGGAACTCAACCTCCTTTGGTAATATTCAGATGAATATAAAAGAGACCAAATAGAGTATCATCATCCACCAAACTAACCACCCCACAGACCTGCTTGAGCTAAAAAGGCTGAAGGACCACCTCCAATACCTGTACAACATAGAAGAACTTTCTAGAGAGATAAATCGAGGGAGCTTTGGCTTGAGGAAGGTGACAGAAACTCTCCCTATTTTCATAAGATCACCCTGTTCAAAAGAAGAAGAAATACCATTGAGTGGCTAAAGGACCAAAATGGGAACTGGTTGAACCAAAGAAAGATGATAGGTGATGAATTTGTAAACCATTTTCAAGCCATCTACAATATGTCCACAACTGAATATCAGGATGAAATCATTAATACCATCCCCCAAAAGTTGACTGAACTGGATAACGAGATCCTTTGTGCACCACTCACAGATGAAGAGATTAAGTTGGCTGCCTCCCAAATGGGAGGCAAGAAATCTCCGGGTCCGGATGGTTTCACGGGTCTATTTTTTCAGCAGTATTGGGATGTGGCTGGGCCTGATGTGATAGCTATGGTCAAGGATTTCTTCTCAAAGAACACATCCTTACCCAATTCAACCATACCAATATAGCCCTTATCCCCAAGACCCATATGGCAGAGTCAGCCAATCAGTACAGGCCCATCAGTTTATGCAACTTTGCCTATAAGATCATCTCCAAAACTTTAGCCAACAGGCTCAAACCTCTTATGGGAAAGCTCATATCAACCTATCAAAGTGCATTTGTTCCCAAAAGACATATTTCGGATAATATCATTATGGCACATGAGTTGATACATACCATAAAAAAGAAGAAAAAAGGCTTGGATCACTTGGCTGCCATCAAATTAGACATGTCCAAAGCCTATGATAAGCTAGAATGGAGTTTTGTGCTTAAGGTTGTAGAAAAAATTGGGCTGAATAGAAAATGGTGCAACCTCATTCATAACTGCCTCTCAACAGTGTCTTATTCTATCCTCCTCAATGGATCCCCCCACGGTCTCATACACCCTGAGAGAGGTTTGAGACAAGGGGACCCACTCTCCCCTTACCTCTATATCCTATCATCAGAAGCTCTCTCATCTTACCTGAGTTATCTTGAAAGTCAAAACCAAATTCAGGGAGTGAAAATAGCTAGGAATGCTCCATCTGTCAGCCATCTCCTTTTTGCAGATGATAGCTTCATCTTCTCGAAGGCCTCTCCCCAGGATTTCTCAGTCATCAAAGAGTACCTGCATAAATATTGTAAAGCTTCAGGGCAGGAGATCAATTTGGATAAATCAGGGATCCTCTTCAGCAGTAATACTCATCACAGACACAGGAAAATGCTTTGCAGAATTCTAGGTATAAAAAACCAAAGTCTAGGAGAAAAATATCTTGGTGCACCTATCAATCTCCTTAAATCCAAGACTCAAACTCACCTGAATTTGCTGCAATCCATTGATAGTAGAATCAACTCCTGGTCTAACAGATTTCTCTCCCAAGCTGGTCGGACAACACTGGTGAAATATGTAGGCCAAGCTATCCCTCTGTACCAAATGGCCGCTTTTCTTCTCCCAAAAAACCTGTGTAGAAAGATAGATGCACATCTCTGTAAGTTTTGGTGGGGTGAAACACTAGAACCTAGCAATAGGAAAATACATCTCATTGCCTGGGACAACTTGTGCAAGCCAAAAGCTGAAGGGGGGCTAGGATTCAGGAAATGTGAAATAAATAATCTAGCCATGATCGCTAGAAACGCCTGGAGACTGGTGGAGGAACCTGAGTCATTATGGGGTATGATGCTGAAAGCCAAATATTTCAAAAATTCTGACTTCTTAAACTCGAAATGCCCTAAAAGTGCCTCTTGGGCTTGGAAGTGCCTCCATCAGATAAAGGAAAAGATTAAACCTTTCATTACCTGGATTGTGGGGGATGGTAAGTTTATAGACCCCTGGTGTGATCGATGGATTCCTGAAATAGGAACAGCCCAACCTAAACAGAACACAAACCCAGAACCCACCTTGAAAGTGGCAGACTTCATAGATCAAGAGACCAGGACCTGGAATAGAAGTAAACTTCATATGCATTTTGATCAATCTTTTATTGAGAGGATTGTCGCTATTCCCCTAAGCTCAGCTACTTCTAGAGATAGAAGAGCTTGGGAGTTGACACGGGATGGGGTTTTCACATCCAAATCAGCTTACTTTGGTCTGAGAACACAGAGAAATCAAACTTCAGAAGAAATATGGAAAGCTATCTGGAGGACAAAATTACCCCATAGAATTCAGCTGTTTATCTGGAAAGGGGCCAAAAATGCCATCCCTGTTAGAGATATTCTCTATAAGAGAATGAACATAGGAGACAATAGATGCCCCAGATGCAATCAAGATACTGAAACAGTAATTCATGCCCTGGTAACCTGTCCCTATGTAAGCAGAATATGGCAGAGCTCTATACTCCATACAACAACGGAACAATTTAGAGATAAATCCCTCCTTGAATGGTTGAAATTTTGGTTGGGAATTGACCCATATAGAAGAAACACAAACCTGCCAGAAGAATTTCCCTTTGTTGCATGTCTCATGTGGTCAATATGGATGAGCAGGAATGATCTCCTCCACAATAACCATCTTCAGTCGGACCAATTTATTCTCAATAGAGCTTTGAAAATGACCCCTCTACACCAAAATCCTGTTCGTCAAATAATTGCTACTGGAGATTCAGAACCTCATACTACATCTGCATGGAGACCCTCTAGAAATGGTTGGACCAAGATAAACACAGATGGTGCTTGGGATCCAATTAATCTTAAGGGTGGTTTGGGTTTTATAATTAGAGATTGTTTGGGTACATTTAAATTTGCAGCAGCTGTACCAACTAATGTTTCATCTGCAGAAGAAGCAGAAATCAGAGCCATATGGATCGCAATGAAGAAGGCAGTAGAGTTGGGGATCAAAACACTGGAGATTGAAGGAGATGCTGCTGTGGTCGTGGAGCAGTTGCAGAGGAGAAATTACAGGGGTTCTTGGAACACAGAGGCGTTTTTGAGAGACATTGAAGTATGGTCAACGAATTTTGAAAAACTCTCTTTTAATTACTGCCCTAGGTTATGTAATTCTGTTGCTCATGAGCTGGCCCAATGGGCAAAAAACTCACAATATTCTATGTTTTGGGCATCTCCCCCTATGTGGCTTATTCCGGCTTTGGGGAGAGACCATACTTTGTTCTAGTTACCTTTTGCTTATAAAAAAAAAACGATGTACTCTGATCCGTTCTCTATATATATATATGTATGTATATACACACATATTTATCACACTCATTATGATGAATATGTTAAATTTCATATTGGGAGAAATCTGAAATATAAAATAAATAGAAATTGACACGAGGATTTATCGTGGTTCGGTTGATGTTCGACCTACATCCATGACAGAAAGCCACTAAGGTAACATCTTTATTGATCACCAATATAATTCAAAGTATTAGATACATTAATTTAAATGAACACACTTATTTATAGTGTGAAATAACTTGCTTCCTAAGTATTCTAATCCAATTAGGAAGCCTATAACTAATAGAAAACTAATGAAACTAGATAAATAAAATATAGGGGTTTTGAAAAAAAAAATCCCTGTAAAAAAATTCATTATGTTTTTAATCTTTTTTTTTATAAATTTAGTCCTTAGTTTTGGACATAAAAGACATAAAAGTAGGGACTAAATTTATAAAAAAAGATTACACTAACTTTTTTTGCAGGGACTTTTTTTACGTTTTCCGTAAAATAATATATTTTCTTAAATATACACAAGATCTTGGTGATCACAATCTTCGGAATCTTCTCTTGATCTTCAAATTGACCTCCATCTTGATCTAACCATTGGATCGCGCTCTCCTTCCTCTGATAGAATCTACGCCTTAATGCAATCTAATAATAAGACTCCTAATCTACTCATTTTTTAGCCCAAAATAAAAGGAGATCACTCTTTAACTACATTCAATTCTTTCCTATTAATTATCATAATTTGTCAATCTTAATCATATAATTAGGCCGTTGCATGTGTATAGGCGCCCTCATTATAACTAGATTTTAAGTGACCTATAGGTATGATTTTTTATATATGGTAATGGTATTTTACATTAATAGGGAAATATCTACAAAATCTACATATAGAGGGATGAATACAATATACATCTCTATCAAAATTACAATATACATGTATCTTATTACAAGATATATAATTAAAAAAAATTAAGACAAATAATTAACGTGCAGGAACATACCATCATCGATTATGGTTGATTTCTGCCGCGTCAAGTTGTTGGATTGGTAGTTTTGCACTTGATGACTACTATAGTGGTGTAGAAGGAGGAGAATGAGGGGAAAGATATCAAAAAAAAGAAAAAAAAAAGAAAAGGAGGAATTATTTTTGAAAATGAAGATTTCAAGTTGAACAAGCAGCGTCAAGACTATTCAGGTATTAATTTAATTAATAATTTGGTATTTATTATTTTAAATATTTTCTTTTCTCAAATTTTTTTATGCGATTGTAACTAACTAATCACTGTCTCTGATTAGAAAAAAGAAAATAAAAGCACAATAAACAGAAAAAGTTTACGTCCATTTTGGATAGAATGATTATATTATGTCCCTCGGTGAATTTGTGGGATCCACTTTAATTGTGGAACCCGCTTGATCTTGTTATATTAACTGTTTTAAATTTTATTTTTTTTAAATGAGGATTTATTTTCAAAAAAAAATTGTCAGAAAAGAAAAATATAGATATATATTTTTCAATAACTGCACAAGTTTTGAAACACTTTTCCCTGTCGTTATAAAGTGACACATGTGCTACACTTTTGTATTGTACAAGTTTCTTTTCAGCATTTAACCAAAAAAATAAACAACTACTATTCAAACTCAAGAAATGCTTATTTAACTCCAGCCACGTAGGTGTTCCTGCCCGCACCACTGGTGGTTGCAGCTGTTGAACAAGCGCTGGTGCCACTAGTTCCCTAGCACCCAGACGTGACCTAGCATCCACAACGGCCTCTACTGACTCCGTGATCAACTAACGTAACATCGTCCACTCCAGCATTTGAGGATTAACACCTCCTGTCCGATTCTGACTCGATCCTTGCCCGAACTCTCTCTGTTGTGGTGGTGGAGGAACCTCAGGTCGTGGTGCATTCACCTCTTCAGTAGGAATATCATCGTTGTTCTCCTGTGCACCTTTACCTCCTCGCCGACCACCCTTACCTCTCTCTCTCTCTCTTTCTCCTCCCAGACATAGTTCTGAGATACACGAAAAAGAGGGTAAGAAACGGAACTAAGTCATCGCTTTCTAAGCCAAACAACAAGCAACAAGCAAACAATTCATTCAAGTGTATTCTTAGGTTTTGTGCATTTCGTGTCACAAACAACATCCTAACTCACATTACAATGCCCCGCTCTCACATTTCAAGTATGCAACCCTTAATGAGAACCGGGCATTCATGCGGAACCATTAACAACCTGTCGCTCTAGGGTGTATGCGTCACACTAAGCTAACAAGGAGCTTGCAGTCACTTTCAAAATACAAGTAAAATAAAGCTGAAATAAACTTTATTAACTTCTATAATAAGATGTCAAAAGAACAAACCAATGAACGAATATTCTCAAAGAATAAATGGACTAAACATGTGTCCAAACCAAAACAAAACTTAATTAAAGGTATAGACCTACATCTTCACATAACTCTACAAAGTCTCTGAAGATTTATGTAATACCCTATATTTTTATTACAGTATGTTCTATGATTTGTATTTATTTAGTATGGGTGTACATAACCTAAGTTGGGTGTGTTTAGTGTTTGAGGGGCTAATTTAGCTAAACTAGGTTAGATTAATCCTAACCTAGATTATGTAGACCCAATCTTGTAAACTTAAGTGAGGGGACCCATTAGTAATAGTTTCCCCTTATCTACAACTAAACATTTAGAAACTTTAATTTATTTAGAAATTCAAATTTTTAGGAAACCTATTTGTGGTGGGTCAAATTTAGTTTCTAATTTTATTATTAGTACTAGATGTTTGGAAGGTATTTTAGAAAGCCCTAAAGTCTTATTTTAGAGTTGTTTTATACTTAAAAAGGATCCTTAGGAAAAGGATCCTTAGGATATGGGATAACTTGAGTAGCAAATTTTTATGTTTTTAGTAGGTTTAGGACTCTTTTATTAAGAGTTATATAAACAAGATGCTTCTAGTACGAAAATTAGGGTTGTTTTTTAATATTAATTGGAACATGAGGGTTGAGAGAGAACAAGAAAATCAACAACTAAGGAAAAGAAACCTTAGGCCGTAAAGTTAAAGAAGATGGAAGTTCTGAGTACAAATAAATTTCTTAACCCTAAGTCTTTTTGTAGTTCCTTTCAAGCGTTGTGCACGTGCTTTGCACGTGTTTCTCACACTGGGTTTATTCCTTATACTGGTTTTGTGATAAACTATTAATGCAATTAATTACAAAAATTATTTACAAAAAAACACCAAAAAATGCAAATATCCATTGCACATTATGGAGAGAAATGTGAAAATTGAGTAGGTAGTTACAGGGAGATTTTAGAGATAGTTCAAAGAGAGAGAAAGTGAGAGAAAATCATGGAAAAGATTTAATTTCCTTTCCAAAAGTGAAACAATTATATTTTGGTGAGAATAAAATTACTAATTTATCCTTTTTTCAGGGGTAAAAGATGACCATTATACCCTTTCAAAGTGAAGTTAAATTTTAACAAAAAATAATTTTTTCAAAGACACCAAAAGTAAAAAGCCTCAAAAAACCTCATTCTCTTAACTAATAGTAGAGATGGTAGGTGTATATTTGTTATTTGAGTAGTTTAATCATGTTGGTTGATTTATTTTGCAGTTGATCCATACTTATTAATTATCATGGGATGATATTAGATGCTTTAGGTTACTCTTGGACAAGTTATGATCACTTTCTTAGATATTTTAAGTTTTGGAAAATCTGACCAGTTATGATTAATTCGACTTTTTCTCTCAAATTGTAAGGAGATTTTATTATTTTTTCATATTTCTGTGTTCATACCATCCAAGGTTGCCTTGAGTTTAAATTTCTTGATTTTTTCGTATTATTTACTATTTTCGAAGTAATTTCAAACTTTGTGTTGATGCTGCTGTATTTTTATTGATAGTACAATTAGTCTGTGTTTAGGCACCTTTTTTTAGACTTTCGGATTGTTTCTGGTTTTCGATCAAAGATATAAAAACTTTAGATCTATGTCACTAGTTTCATCAGAAATTGAAAGCACTAAGTTTAGATTTATAAACTGTGAGATACAACTGTTTTTGTATCACTGATACAGATTTTGGCAGAATGCACATGTTTTGGTTTTCTTACTTTTTCACTAGATTTCTTATTGTGGATTTTTATCACTAAAATTCTTGCGAACATAGACTTTTATATCGTTCAAATAGGCTTGAGTTTGTTCAATTTCGACTTGAGATTTTATCATAATTATTTTTCAAAATGGATGTTTTTATGTTGGATGATATTCTAATCTTGTTTATACAATCTGTGGAATTTTGCTAATTGAGTTATTGGCGTGTCTTACTCTGTAAATAGAAATTTAGTATGTTATGTATGTGTGATGAAACTTGTAGTTTCGGATGATAAGAATTTTACGAGAATAGTCTGAACTGTTAATCATGACTCGTAGATGTACCAATTAATAAAGAATTTAGATAATTAATTGTGAACAACTTGAGATGATGTTGTGGATCTCAATAATAGGTGATTGGCTCGACCTTCTCTTATTTTGATTACGCGATTATCGAGGAATCGCATACGAGATTTATGGAGGTGTACTTTGACCGAGGCTGATAACCTGCTATATGGAGGAGAAAGGTTGATGTTAACACAAGTTCACCCAGTGCATGATTGGGTTAACTTGTGGACCATATAAGGTAGAGAAGATAGATGGAGGGATAGATTGAGTGAACTTGAAAGCTCGAGATCCCACTTAATTAACTAGAGACAACAACCTATATCA